>CAIGQQ010038083.1:3933805-3951418 GCA_903798035.1 Danio albolineatus
TATAAAACGGCAGGCAAAAAAAAATTACCCCAAACTTTGAAACAATGGTGTATGTTACTACTGCTTTTGAATGGACTCTAATGAATAATGGACTATACATATACTTTGGACTATAGACTATACTAATATATTTTGTACACTAACAACAAGTGATGATGACAGAAAGAGGGAGAGAGAGACAGTGAGAGGGGAGTTACCTTGGAATGCAGATTGTGAGCTGGAGATGACAGAAGAGTGTTGGATGGCAGGTGAGACAGGAAGAGATGAAGGGACAGAGTGAGGGAGAGTGGAGGACGGATGCTGGCCAGGCCCCGTCTCTAATGGCTGGTTAACATGAGTGGCTCTCAGTGAAGGGGAGGATGGAGGGCAGGGGGGAGAGGGGAATGAGGAGAAGGCATCTACGGGGCCCTGCACAAAGTCACTAAACTCGTCGTCGTCATCGGTAAAAGCAGGAGGAAGGGAGTGAGAGGTGACAGAGGAATGAGATGGCGATGAGTCTGCAAAAACCAAATGAGAGAGTGAGACAGACACAACAACGCACATCGTGAGTTATGACCACAAACAGACCACACTGAAAAAATGAGAAACAGTTTCACAGACAAAAACAGGAAGGTGCTGAAATTCAATGAGGGCCGACACACCAAAACTCAGCCTTCCGATAAAAAAGAAAAATGTCAACTGGAAATTGAAATGTAGTAAAAGAAATTGGGAAATGTGTAAGCAACTAGAAGCAGGGTCCAAAATTAAAGCCCAAAACTGAGCCCATAAATTTACTTGACACTTATTTCATATTGGTCATCTTTCCTTATTCATGTTAGCCAGCCACTCTAATGCATTTTGCTAAACATTGATTTAATAAGAATAAATTAAAGGCATAGTTCACTGAAAAATGAGAAATTACTCAATTGTTACTCACCCTCAAATGGTTCCAAACCTTTACAAGTTTCTTACTTTGGTTGAACACAAAAGTAGACATTTTGTAGAGAGCTAAAACATGTATCCATTGACATCCATAATAAGAAAAACAAATACTATGAAGGTCAATGGTTACAGGTTTACAACATTCTTTAAAAGATCCTCTTTTGTGTTCAACAGAAGAAACGCATAATGCTTTGGGAGCACTTGAGGGTAAGTAAACAAATAATGAGTAAGATTAGATTTTTGGGTGAACTATCCCTTAAAATTATTAAATATGACAGTAAAACATTTTAGATGATTATTATTATTATTCCTATTCAATCTATATTAATAATGTTTTGGTTAGAGATTAAAGAGATTTCTATTCATCATAAAAAGTGTTTACACAAAACAATAAGAAGCATTATTATAAAGATAATAATGGAAAATTTGAGACAGAAATCATCATATCAGAATGATTTAAGAAAAATCGTGCAATTGAACATTGAACCAATGATGCTGAACAATCAGCTTACCACAATGGGAAAGGATAAAATCAAAACACACACAAACACACACAAAAAAAAACTGTATTTGTGAGTAAAAAAATGTAACATTGGTAAGCAGAATAGACTTGAAATTTTCAATCATCAACCCACCAGAACCGACAATGCTGTTATTTGTTTTCTTTTTTTGTAAAAACGTCTGATAATTTTCTGAGTTTTGAGTTGAATTCACCTGCAAAAGTGGTGAAAAGTTCATTTTGGACCCTGACAACTAACTGTCTTTCTAAATAAAACCACAAACACAGTTATTGTCCATAAGCATCACGAGTAATAAAAATCTTCTGCAGGTATGAGGGGTGAAGAACAGCAAGAATGTAAAGGTGAAGAATAATGTGTTTTATGAAACATGAAACAGTGTAAACATCTGGAGGGCCTCCTTGTGGCTGCTAGGGAAAAAAATAGCTGGTTGGCTGGATAATGTGTTTAAAATAGTAATAGTAATGCTTTAAAGGATCAGTTTACCCAAAAACTACAAATCTATCATTCACTCACCCTAAACAGCATCCAGTGAAATTCTTTAAAATTTTGTGTTTCAGAGAAAGAATAAGAAAAACGTCATGAAATGTGAAAGAACAAAGAGCGAGTAAACGATGAAAGTGTTTTTTTTTTATTTTTGGGTGAACTATCCCTTTGTAGCATTGGGTAAATGCATCCCTGGTTAGGTCCTTCGGCTCTCGACAGCCACTGTGGCTTTGTCAAAATGTGTCTGGGCCTGGACGTCACGAGCTGGACTTTAAATGCAAACAGCCTGAGGGCTGTCAGGCAGCTGGATGTCACTGGATGTACCTGGTTTCTTTGACTGTGAACATGGTGTTGGATGCATCTTGGCATCCCTGCTGAACCCATCCAGATTCCCTTTGATGGCTTCTAAGGCATCGTCACGACTCTTCTCCCCAGTCTGGACAAAAATAACAGTTTTAAGTATGGAGAAGCTGCAGCATGAGCATTAGTATATAGTAATTTAGACAGTAATACAGTAATTTAATGCAAATCAGTGTTATTTTAATACCATTGAGTATCTACTGTTGTTGTTTAAAAAAAAAATCATATATTTTTATAACTAATAAAAAACACAGAAAATAAAACTAAAATGTATATTATGAAATAAAAAATATATAAATATATTTTATCATTAGTTTTTAGCCTTTAAGTTAAACTAAAGAAAAGTCCTAAATATCTTCTTGATATAAATATAAAAATAAGGACAGTTCTCCGAAAATAAAAATGTATTCAATATTTTCTCATCCTCAAGTGGATCCAAACCTTGACGAGTTTCTTTATTTTGATAAAGACAACAGAAGATATTTTGAAGAAAGCTGGAAACCAGTAGCCATTGAGTTCTATTGAGGGAAAAACAAATACTATGGAACTTAGTGGTTACAGGTTTCCAGCTTTCTTCAAAATATCTTTTTTTGCTCAACAGAAGAAAGAAAGTCAACAGGATGGAAACAAGTAAAGGGTGAATAACTGATGACAGAATTTTTAGTTTTGGGTGAACTATACCTTTGTTTTCTTTCTTTCTTTCTTTCTTTCTTTCTTTATTCTATTTATTTTACTTTTATGGTGTTGGTCATAGATATAAATAATATAACAGCTAAATATAATACGATGATTATAATTTCAATAAACACCATATTGATTTAATATACTTATATATATTTTATTAAAATAATCATGAAAATACACAGAAACAGTATTCTATATTAAATGCATTATTTGGCAATTTATGAGTGGAACAAAGTGCACAACAAACGTTGCACTTTATGATGTTTTATTCCCTAGTATTAGTCACAAAACATCTGAAGCATTTATTAATCTTAACGTTATTTCAACCAATTGCCAAATCATTATTAAATTCACATGTTGTAACAGTAAATATAATTGAGATAATATTAGCAACTTGTACTTGTATTAACTTAAATCTTAAATAAATCTCATCTTAAATAAAAAGATGATTAAATACTTTAACAACAGCATTACTCATTGTTTGTAAATGTATTAATGTTAACTGACGGGACATAACTGTAAAGTGTCACCAGTCATGTTATTAATATCAGGTTGTTATTCAATAAATCACAACAGGGCTCAAATTTAGACCAGGGAAATCCTGTCCCTGAAAGTCCACTGTCCTGCAGAGACTAAGGGTGTACTCTCACTAGGCAGGGTTGCCTTGAACCGTGCCAAAAAGCGGTTGTCCCCTCCTCCCCTCTCCCTTGATGGCCTGCACTCACACAGCATCTTTACTTACCGAACTTAAGCACTCTTACATCATCGACGATGCAACTATTCAGTTTAACAGCGAGAAAAGCGCTCTCGCTTAGCACAGTGGACATTGCTTTAGTTATATCATTTTAGTCGTTTGGGATGCAGTGACACGGAGCACAGGGTTTGCGTCTTTAATAAACAGTTTGATTTCATTAAAAAAGTAAGAATGATTAATTAATCCATATGGAACAGTCCCTTTAAAGTAACATCGCGTCTTCAGTATCGGGCTCAGGTGCGCTTTGCACTTACTCTACAAGCATACCGTGCCAAAGCCCAACCAAACCAGGCTCTGGCATACCTCTTCTAACTAGGCCAGGGCCGGCCAATTGAACTGCTCTTGGGCCCGATTCAAAGCATTCATACTTGTCAAACGAACCGGGAAACCTGGGCATGGTTCTGATAGGATAGTGTGAGCGCTCCCTAAATTTAACCTTACTTAAACACCTGATCTAAGTAAAAAAAGTCGTCAGACTCACTAGAAATTTCCTTCCAAGTGTTTAGGTATGTGCAGGAGTTAAACTCAGTAGTAACCTTCTAAGAACAGCAGCATATGTTCAATTTATTTTTGTCCTGCTGACATCCTCACCTTGGGTTTGACGCTGCTCAGGAGACGTAGCTTCTGTTTCTGCTCTTCAAACTGTCTCCTCTTTCTGTCCTCCTCCAGCATCCGCTGCTGTTGCTCCAGTCGTTTTCTGCAGACAGACACACACAGATCAGAGGCCAGGTCTGGTACACAGACAACTTTGTGGCAGCATCATTACATAGAGCCTTACTGATGCTCCTCCGCCATCTGCTTCTGTATGTCTGCAGGGAACTGTGGCCCCGGGGCCCTCATGCCCATGAACTGAGGCTGGCCCATGAACTGCATCCCAGGGGTCTGCATGCCCATCGCCATCCCACCCTAGAAACAACAGGAGAGAGTTATTAAGACTAATCAGTGAGGGTTTACAGTGCTCAACATAAAGAATACGTACACCCCTCACAGATCTCTTTTATATTCATATTTTCTATAGGACGCTATGCAATAATATATTTGGGGGTATACTTAAGATTAGTCAGTACTGAAGCCAAAACTAAAACTAATCTAACAAAAAATTAATAAAATTACAGTTAATAAAATTTTGAAAAATCAATATGTATTACTCAATTCAGTAAACTTTACTGTCTATCCCACAGGAGCCAGAAAACTGTCTTTAGACAGAGGCTCACATAAAACAGTAAAAACATAAATGCATAAATTCTTTTAAAAACCTATTTGAAAAAACGAATAGCGGTGGGAATAAATGTCTTCTTGTGCTTATATTTTTTGCTAAAGGGATTTTTTACCATCTGCCAGACGGAACAGTAACTTAAAGCAACCATGTAAAGGATGAAAAGAGTCTTCCACGATAGTGGAGGTTTTTCTTTTTGTCGTTGCTATAAATAAATCAGTGAGAGGTGTTTGTCTGTTCTTTCTATTATCTTTCTATTCTTACAGATTTATTTATTATTTAAAATTTTTTAATAAAACTGTCTTGTTAAACTAAAATAGACATTATTATCTACATGGACTGAAAAGTGGATAAAAATATTAGTTTTCATTTATGCTGAGCACTGTACATGGAAGTTCTTGATTAGTTTAAGCTAACAATGCACATGGTCATATGAACGTTAACTGTTTTGCTTTATTGAAATAAGGATAAAATTAGCTTAAGCATCAACTGACGGTCACAAATAGATTTTTGCTCCCTATGGTAATTTTAAGCCCAGCATGTACATGTACTTACCTCCTTATTGTCAGTATATTATTTGTGACAGTAATGTGTTCTTACTTTAAATTTAAATAGATAGTTCACCTAAAAAACGGAAATTCAGTCATCATTTACTAATCATTCAGTTCCTACCAAACCTGTTTGAGTTTCTTTCTTCTATTGAAAACAAAAGAAGATATTCTGAAAAATGTTGGGGAAAAATATCTGTTTTTTCCTACCATGGATGTCAATGGCTGTTTTTGTTCTAACATACTTCATAATATCTTGTTTTGTGTTCAACACAAGAAAAAAGTTAAGTAAATGGAGAAGAAATGTTCCGTTTTGGGTCAACTATCCCTTTAATGGCATCCCGTGCATATAAATGTGCTCACTGTCAACAAAAAAACAGAACAGACCTGTATTGGCATGGCACCAGGCATCTGTGCTCCAAAATTCATTCCCATCATGGCTTGCATGTTAGGCTGCATGACCTGGACCATGGGGAAGCCCTGCTGCTGCTGTTGCTGCATGGGCATCATTCCTGCCATTAAATAACAGTTCCAGTGAGAAAACGAACAACACAACACATTGTTTTTCGTTTAAAATGATGATGGAGAAAAGAGTCCAATGCAAAATACAGACAAAAAGTCAGCCTCTTACCTTGCGGTGGTCCAATGCCCCCTCCTACAGGGTACATAAAGCTAGAACAGAAGAGACAGGCACATTCAATATTGTAGTCATTTACTAGCTGCCCATTTCAACCCCCTGAAGCTCATATCAGAGTCAAGCTAATGTCTTTAAACTATTGCCCTCCGCATTCAGGAGACGGAGGGAAATTTCGGCTAAAGGCAAACAATCAATCATACAACAGAAAAAACATTTAGGGAAACAGCCCGAGTCCATTATACTCGAAGGTTCTTCAAGTCATTGTGCCCTAGAGGCAATCAAATCGTTCCAATATTGGCCATCTATTACACTGTTTTCACATCTAAGAACCACACAATGATGAAATAGAAAAAAAAGACTCTTTATGCAATGAACCCTGCATTTTAAACATGGTTAAGATTAGTGGGAGATTATACAAAAGTGCTGTAAAAAAAAAAGGAAAAAAAAGTAATAAACTTTACTATCTGTGAATCTTGTACATTGTCAAGTGGTGACAAATTTTTGGTTTTACATGAAAATTAGGGCCTGACGAACATAGTTTTATTTTTTCTTTGTTCAAGAACACATTTCAGCAATGAAAAGTTAACTGAAATTAGAGAACTTGTTCAATTTAATAACAAATCGCAGATGCTAAAAACACTATGCTGGAGTTTGTGTAGCAAATGAATCACAGTGAACAGCTGTTTAACATTCACAGAAGAAGAAAAAATACACATTCATTCTGAATGGGCATGCAACACAGCTTGTGGTTCCTCCCAAATTTACCGTTCCACGGCATACACTTTTGTGATATTTTTATGTTACAGTAGTGCTGAACAATATATCATTTGAGCATTGATATCACAATGTGAGTATCTGCAATAGCAGGATTAGATTATTTATTAAAGATTAAAAGATAAAGATATATTAAACATTATTTAAAATATATATATACTGTATATTTATACAATGACCATGCTATTTGACTACATGGTTCAATTTCTGTACTTGAATATTATTAGAATCTCTAGAAAACCATAAAGCACTGTTTACTTCACTTTTATCTTCCCAAATAGAACTATTGAAATTATATTCATATCGCAGCAAAATAAAATATTGCAATGTCAGATTATTATTATAAAGTAGGGCTGCACTATATCGTTTCAGCATTAATATGTGCACATCTGCCATACAATAGTCATCGCGGAATGTGCTATGTTGAGTTTATATGCTGGGATTACAGTTGCCCAAGAGCTACATTTTAGAACACATGAGGTTTGTGAAGTCCCAGCAGATTGAACTATAATGTAGTGAACATTTTTTTGTTTTTTTATTCGCAGGTTTTTAAGCTCTTTATGCATTCAGGAACAAGACAGTTAATGTATTCAGGCACAAGCAATTGTACCATTACTAATTTTAATAGAGTGTTACTTTGCATTTGATTTTTCAATTGCATTACCTGAATGCTGTTACACTCCCTAGAAAACCATAGAAACACTGTCCAATTCACTGTAATTTGTCTATATTTTATGAATGATTTACTCCCTACAGAACAATCCCAAATTTAAATTAAGGAATACTTTCCAAATAGAGCTGTTCAAGCTTCATTTCGCAATATATAAATCACAGACAAAACAAAATATTGCAATGTCATAATTTTCCAATATAGTGCGGCTCTATTATTCAGCTAATTATTTTAATGACCATAATATTCTGTACACATTTACCACATTGTGGAAATCATAGAGCCCTATGAAAATCATTGACTGAAACTGATGCATAATTAGCATTTCTCTGATGAATCTCTGATTCATACACACAATATGAGGCCTGAACTTTCAACTTTCATTACAGATGTGCTGTTTTTCACCAACAGTTCAATAAACTGGGCAGAAAAAAACATTACACTTAAGTTAATTTAAAAGAGTTATCCAGTCAAGTAGTTTTGGGTCTGATATAATTAAATCTTTACTCTCTCAATCATAATTGAACCAATTTTAAGGCAAGTGAAGACTCCCACCTGAATATGTAGAAACTTATTCCTTGAGGTGAAGGGACATATTCAAAAAACATCACTGACAATTTACAAATAAAAAATATATTTTTTCAATTGTATGTATTTTCTATGTAGTATCTTCATTCTAGAAGTAACTCTTCCAGAGTAAGCCTATATTTTATTGGCTTTACCAGAAGTCTAAAATATGGGCTACAGTAACACTCCACGAGGCTCTCTGGCACAGCGAGATCTGTCTGTCTGTGTTATATCTGTTCGCCTACAGGCTCACGGCTTTATGGCACTCACAGAGACTCACTGTGATAGCACACAGGGAGATGAAAAAAAAAACTGGATTAAGGCAGATTAACATTCAAAGAGAGATCTGCTGTGACATCAGATCACGTCAATCCACCATTTTAAACCATCACAGTCAACATGCATCCATCATCTATCAGCAAAACTACAAAACCTGAGCAAACTGCAGTTTAGTTTGAAACATAAAATGAATCCCGTATCCTCAACATTTGCTGATGGCAGCTTTAAAATACAGAGAATCTTGCACTGTGGTGAGATCAAATTATTTAAATATAAGTGATATAAAAATCATTTACTTTTCATTTTTGTTTTCTGTTTTCAATAAATGTGACCGATCATAAACAATAAATCCTAACTAACTAATGCTCAATGTTTCTAAACAAAGGGCCATTAAAAAAAACTGCATTTGGTGACATTTCTGCTAAATATTGTCACTTCTTTCTGAAATGACTAGTGAGTGAGCATATTCTGGTGCATTGAAAACAGAAGAGTGTGAGTCTGTCAGTGTTTTATTAAGTTAGATGCCCCAAAAAACTGATAAACATGGATCTGTTTTTTGATTGTTAGTACAAATTAAATCGCCAATAAGGTGCAATAAAAGTCTTTTTTCTTCAAGTTCATCTTCTGGTTCTTAACCCTTTCATTGAAACACACTGTTTTGACAATGTTTTGACTGTTTGACAATTGACTATTGTGCCTCAGAAATAGCCTAAACAGCCGCTGTTATGACTGTGTATCAGTTTTTGCATATTAAAATATATGATAAACAATCCTGTGATGTAAAGGCTGCACGTTATATCAAAATACTGAGCATTATTATCACTATTGCAATATTTGTATACACATATCGCAGAGAGGTGCGATGAATAAAAATGATTACAGATTGTTTATCCAATCAGATGCAGCTTTATTATTATACCTCCTCCCCATTGTGCTTTTCTGCTATTGGCTAGAGCAGCCCAAAGGTAAACCTAGAACTGAACCGCTTTGAGCATCAGTCTTTCTGAAAGCTGTTAACTGTTAAAAGTCGTGTTGTCACGATACTGGAATCTCTAACTTTATTTCAATTTATTGTAAGATATCGATATTCAATACAATTTTCGATACTGTGAGGAAAAATTGCACTTGCCATCTTGCCAACGGACACCAACTGGGTTGTGCACTGTGGTGCACTAACATGCAGGTTGTGTGTCAACTGCTGCTGGTGAGAAGAGAGCGCGAGAGAGCAAAGCTGGAATCAATACAAACTAAAAGCAAGATCATATCGCTTTAAATATTCCAGTATCGATACTTGTCGAAATATCAGTATTTTTGACAACACAAACTAAAACTAAATTCATTTCTTAATTGATGACTTAATGCATTATTGCATTTCAATAACACCTGTCTCTGGCTCTGAACACTACCTTAAACCTAGCCAATGGTGTTAACAAAAAACAAAAGTGAGATAAAAACATACTTTCTTGTGCAACCATGTCACTTCAGCTTGATTTTGCAAGTCTTTGAGCTCTACTGTGACGTGTGTTTTACAAGACATGAATGCTTCGCAAGTCAAGTTCTACATAAGGTTACCTACAGATCAAGTTTAAAGCTATTACATTGTATGGAGATGATTATACGATGCAAACATCAAAATGTATTAGTTTACCAAAACCATGCACTGTGGTAAAGGAGTTTTGGAGATCATAACATATAGACCAGTATACACAACCATGCAAAACATTTTTAGCAGTCAGGGTAGAATAAAGAGAACAAGTTGTTGGAGTTTTACCCCTTTTAGTGTTCATTTTACCCAAATAAATATACATGTAAAATGCAAGTTTTGAGATTTCTTCAAAAATATAGAAAGTAGTCTATTTTTCCTATGAATCCGAGTTAAAAACTTAAAATTCAATCCATCTTTTCAACTAAACAATGCTTTAAAGGGGATATTCTTCAAATGCGGGAAGCCCGAAAACCCTTTTTTACGCTGTCAAAAATAATCGGCTCTAACTTCCAGAACTCAAGACAGAAATTTTTGAACTGTCAAACGCCTCAGAGACCTTTGTGCTGGGAGGTGGGCAGGCTCATTTATTTACTGACTTTAAAACAGAATAACAGATTGCAGCTATGACATTGATGTCTTCAGTCCTTTTTTCTAAATCTCAGACCTGATAAGCATATTTTAGGGTGTTGGCAGCAACAATACAGTTACACCAGTTCCAATAAACTCCCAATGCCCTCCACATCTGTTTGAGCCACTCCGACATAAGGAAGATGCTCATCAATGCTTCAGCCACCAGACTGGGTTTAACTTTATGGCGCAATTTAACCGACCAGACCGTTTATGAATCACCATAATACACTTTATATACACCATATAGCCAGCAATTGAAAGTAAAATTGAAAACGTAAAATTTAAGCACGTTCTTGAACAGTGCTGATTTGCCATTGTGTTCACATGCTCAACAGAAATGATTGTGAACTGTCATGAAGGTCATCAGTTCACCAAACTAACCGCTGTTTACAGAGTGTAACTACAGATACAGGGACACTGGAGAATTTTAAAGCCGCAAAGATCCACTGGTCTGTTTATAAGCTGACATATGAGCGATCCAATGATGAATTGACAGACCTTCAAGGCTTTAAAATGCTCCAGTGTCAGTAAAAAGTAAACACTCAGTAAACAGCAGTGAGTTCAGTGAATTGATGACCTTCACATTAAATTCTGTTGGGCAGGTGAACACAAGGGCAAATTCAGCGCTGTCAAAGAACGGGCCCAACAGCGCTCAAATGTTAGCAGGAAATGAACGTTTTTAAAATTTCAGTACCAATTGGTATCGAATTCCAGTATCGTGACAACACTAATTGAAAGTAAATTTTCAACGGCTCAACATACTCATCTATGTCGATATCGGCTTGTTTTTAATTATATTTTTCTGCCCAATTTGAAAATGAAAGGCACAACCTTTTCAAACTGATAAATCATGGCAATGAGGGTTTTGATTCAAGCCATTCGCATGAGATGTGCACTTTACAAGTGTTTTTTTCAAGTGTTTTTTTTTTAGTGAAGTGAGTTAGTTTAGTGGGGGAAAAGAGATATCAGTTTTGCAATCTGTAAATTATTTAGCAAAAAGAAAGAACTAGATAATAATTCCTTTCAGTTTTCTGCAGTTAAGGTTTTAACATAAAAACCTTAACATCCACTGTTTTTTTTATCAGGCTCATCAAAATTCATATCAAGATTTGTATTTGTTGGCCTATAAATCAGTTATTAATTTCCAAATTTAAAAAAAGTCAAAATTTCCATGTATGTGCCTCCCTAAAACTGATGGAAATAATTAAGCAATATACAGATAATATGCAGCTGCCATCCAGAATATCCTGATGCTATCAATGCTGAGTGATATTTAGATCAATTATGATGTAAATATCAGCTCCGCTCATTCCACCCAATAACAAAATAAGCACAAGAAACAAGACAGCCCTGAGCAAAAGACACTAACATCACGCTAGCCTGTGCTCCTCATTTACAACAACGCCAAAACTGAAAGTATTTTCTGTTAAACATTTATTCCATAAAGCAGATCTATGTAGAACTCTGTGGTTATTTAGTTTCACGGCAGGTATCAGCATTACCTGGTGCTGCGACGTTTGAAACTAGACATTCATTATTCAAGCCGTTCAGTAAAAGACTAAAGCCCTTCAGGTAAATAAAACATGAAGTTGGCCTTTCCATCATTTCTGAAAGCTATGTGCTCTACTTTAGAAAACTTTGGTATATTCAAAGAGGCTTACTGGCTCTGTGTCAAAATGTGTAAGCTCAGGGACACACATGAGGGTGATAGTATCTGGAGTCGGTCAGCTATTTAAGAAAAGCAGCATTGCAGTTCAACTATAAGTTTATATGAGAGCAAGCAGGTCACCGGATCCACTTCACAGTCAGGACCTCATGCAAACATGCATAATAATGCTGGTCTGGTCTTTTGTCCTATTTAACGTGATCCAAATAATTTGAACCAAAACACCTCACAAGGCCAGAGATTTTTATCAGTAAGCAGCAATTAAAAAATGTCAGCATTCAAAAGCTGCTCAAGAAAAGAACAGGTAAAATTAGATGAACCTATCTTTTCCCATATTCTGACTATTCCAGGTATGGATTCAAAAGAGTGGTGGGTTCATGTAGGGTTGCGAAATATATTGTTTCAGCATCGATATTGCAATATGCACAGACGCAATAGTTACATGACAGGATCTGCAATGTCAAAATGTTTTGAACAATCATTTCAAGCCAGTTTAAAGCATTCAAAAACAGGAAAGTACAATGTTTTTAACTTTAAGAAAGAATATATCTTAATATATACACAATGTTATTTATTTCAATTTTTAACTATTCAATTTGTGTATCTGAATACTGCTAGACTCCTAGAAAATCATAAACATTGTTTATACCACTTGTAACTTTGCTCTACTGTATTTATCAATGCATGTAATTTGTTGGTCCTAAACAATCTAAAAATCTTTTTTTTTTTCAATATGCCGGCCAAACGGGTTCTAATTTAAGGAACCACGTGTATCTGAAATAAACAAATTAATATAATGTTCCGTGACTTTTCACGTGTTTTCATTAACTCAACATTTGCAAACTGACTATTCACTATTTTTATAAATATTAACAGCATTTGTATTAAATCTATATGCTATGAACTGAATCAAAAATTGAATCATGAACGATAAATGTTATTGAAAAGAGAGTTTGTGGATGAAAAATTATGACTTTAATCCGAATCAATAGCTCTACTCAATTATATGCATAAACAGTAAAATCAAAGACTTCCCCTTGCAGAATACATTAACGGTCAAACTGGTCACAACAATTCGCTCTATTGACCAACAGAAATCTACAACAATACTTAGTTGTTGTTTTTTTGTCAATTAAACGCCAAAAAGTGAATACATCTTGTAAATATTTAGCTGCCGGACAATGGTGTTTTCACAAGGTTAGGTTATAACACTGTAAACAATGTTCAGCTTTTTGCACTTAGTTATTTAAGTGCGTTTCACTTCATAAAACCTCATCATCAGAAGTGACGGGTGGCAATTATGATTTGCATGCATACGTTTTGTTTTTTTGTTTTTTGTTTTAATCTCAAAGTAATGGCAACTACTGACCTCTATTATGGATATCAGAGGACAATGATTTCAGCTAAAAAATAGATATCTTCTTTACGGTTTTACTGAATAAAAGTTCATCTGCATCTTGGATGGCCTGAGGTGGAGTAAATTGACATAAAACTTGGGGTTAACTATCCCTTTAAATTAACATCAGCTTCATTGCTGACTGGCTATTCCTCCCAACTGAAAATCACAATAGAAACCCTCAGAACTTCTAATGAGTTTATTGAAAATGTTCTGGTCCCTGCCTATGGTGTGTTAAAATTCCACTGGAATATTTCCCAAAATACACAAGAAACCATTCAATTGCACTGTTTGAACCCTTAACAGTTTACAGTTTGGGATGTTTTTGCAGGTAAAACCATTAGAAATGTGAACAGACGACAACCTGGAAAGCATTTGTAAGGCTACAATTACACAAACACAATTACTTGTATGTTGTAATATTTGTAGAATTAATTTATTGTATTATATGTGTATATAATGAGGGTAGATGTGAACGTAGCTTCAAAACATTTGAGTATGAAAACACTTCGAGCAATTCTACAGTTAATAAAAACATAATCTGGGGCGTCATCGACGAATAGAACATTAGGAGAAACCAAAGAAAAACGTAGGTTTTGAAACACGGTCAGTTAATTCCTATTTCTGGTTAGCAGTAGCGTTGAGTCGACTGACAAGCTGTTTAATGACGTCTGAGCATCAACATCTATACGTATCCACATGTAGGACACGAAATAAAACGCTGAGAAAAAGAAAGGACTGTAAAAATGACGGATGATGATCTGATGCAGCAGGATAAACGTCACATCACCATCACAGCTGACCAGCATCAGCCATTAACACTGCAGACGCTTCTATGAACAAAGTGAAACCGAGCGGGACCCACGGCTGAATTTCCACACACACTCGTGAATTTACACGTACTTGCCTTAGCGGGTGTGTGCGCATACACAGATGAACAGATAACAAAGCGGTAAAGTGTGAAATTCTGTACCTGCCACCTCCCCCTGATCCGGGCCGAAGCGCCATCTTAAACAGCTCAATGAAGTGACGTCATTAGACAGGAGAGACGTGCGCCACTTCCGGGGTCACACCGTCAGCTGCGTCACCTCCATCACAACGTTTGCAGAATAATTGGACGCTTCAAAGCTAATAGGTTTGTTCTTTTAATCGCACATATTCATCTACGTCGTTTTATGCTACGTGCTTCGTGTAATTGTCGAAATATGCTTTGTGATATGATAAAATGCTAACTTTGACATTAGCACTTTTCACATGTAAGCGTACAAGTAAGTTAGCGTATTGTGTATAACTCACATGTTATTTTATCGTTTCATAGTTTTGTGAACAGCACAGCGTTTGCTTTTGTTCTTTACATGAGCTCGTTGCAGTTCATGTTTTGTCCATGCGATGGCGCCGTTGCAACGTTTGTCCCATAGAACTGAAATAGACCCGTGTTTGTATCAGCCAGCCAGGGGGCACTAAACCTCACTCTCCTGGACAATTAATGTAGGATAATGTACATACAGTGCCTATAGAAAATCATCATGCCCTGTGCAGATCTATACCTTTAATCACATTACACCCTGCTTTCAAAAGTTGTACAACCGCGAAGGAGAAGGCTACAAAAACATTTCAACGGCTGGAAAAGCTATTTGGAATGTGATTTGATTTCAGGCTGCATGACAAATACAGTAATTATTTCAGTAGTATGATGATTTTCTATAAGCACTGTAAGTATATGGCCCTTTTACGTATTTCAAATTCAGTATTTTATCCTTATGCTTTCATATAATGGGTTCTAAAAAGATTAGGATTATCTTTTATCTTTTAGAGAGCTGTATTTTTGGTGTTGTTGTTGTTGTTGTTTTTATATGTGACACACATGGAGCACTGTTACGAAAGTGTGTTGCAGTGTGAAAATCTGTTTTATACTATATGTTTGCACATCATATATTGTTTATGTGCAGCTTATACTGTGTGTTGCACAATATAAGGGTTACAATGTGGTTTATTTTTATTCTTTTAATCAATTTTGTACCGTTATATACTTGTTTCCTTTTTTCTTTTATCTATTATTTTCTTTTTTTTACTTTTGTTTGATAACTGTCATAAAAATCCAATAAATAAATCTTTAATATATATATATATATGTTTCATTTAAGTATCTTATAGTATCATATGGGTGTTCATATTTAATGATTTATTTTATTATATTTAAGTATTAATTTTAATTAGTTACATATTTTTACTTTTGTAATTCTCTGATTACTGAATTTGGTGTACTATTAAAGTACTGACAATACTAAACTGTTTTATTCAGTTCAGTATTACGATCAGTTTAAGCTCTGGGTTTTTATATCCTTTTTTCTTTTTTTCTGATTATTCTGCTAAAAATAATATGTTGATAACATTAAATGCAAAATAATTTATTTGTTATTTTGAAAATGGTGATAAAAATAGCAATTTTGTTAATTTTATTATTTTCAATAGTAAATTCTTTATCCACAAATGTAGACTTTCACAATTCACCCCCTGTAAAAGCTCTGTCTATTGTAAGTTATCAAGAATCCGTTTTTGGCGTCTTGTGAATGCCTCCCTTTTTTTTTTTTTTGGTATATATATATTTTTCAAATATCTTTATATTTTTCTCATTTTTTGCTGTACTGGTAAATTAGTAATCTTTTATTTTTGTTTTACTTGTTAAGCACATCAGATGAAAATATAGATAACATGTAAATAACATGTTTTTTTATTTTTTCTGTTTTGACTTTCATTTTAAAGTTTTTGTAGTGTACTTTTGTGATTTTTTTCCCCTTATTTTGTCTTCATAGTTTTAACTTAATTCACATTTTATTATGTTATTTATTACTTTGTAATGTTTATTTATATTTTTGTTTCAGTTTTTAGTTTTTGAGATACACTGAGACCTGGACGCATTTCGTTTTTTAATATTTTATCAGATTTTTCCATTTTTACCCTGTAAAAAACACTATGCTATTTAAAAAAAAAAACAGGAGAATGACTGAGGAGAAAGAATCATCTTTTTTAAAATAAGGATCATCATCTATTCCTGATATCCTGATATACATCAGTTTTCATTACAAAATAATAATTTTACAGTTGAATTTGAGTTTTAAAGCACTGAATAAAGTTTTTTTAAATCCCCAAAGTTTTTTTTTTAAATAATGGTCCCATGTAGAGTGGAGGTGGCCTCAATTCAGCAGTGTTAATGCATTGAACAAGATTGATATTTCTCTTCAACTCAAGCCCATTCATCTTTCTGAACAGGCACCTTACATAAGCATTAGGATCCATTGAGGAGGCTTGAAGGATGCAGTTTCCCCACTGAGAGCGCTGGGTTTAGCTCGAGGCCAGTGAATCTGCAGGTGAACATTAACCCACAGCATCCCACCAATCTCCATAAATCACCACATCACCAGTCACAATCCTTTACAGTACATCTCATCTCTGAATATATTCACTCACATGTAAACACAAAGCCCCGATGTATCCATTCTCATTCCCAAAGCCAGAGATCAATAAAGCAGCACAGATGCACAAAGAGCAGAGGGATGCATTCCTTCAGTCGGTCTGTGGGGTCGGGATAGTGTCTGTTTGCACTCAGTTTCTCTTCACCATCATTGTGTCATTAATGCAGTGTGTGTGTGGCGTTAATAGATGCGGAACAATGAGTGATTAATAATGACATTTTTATTCCTCTGCGCTCTCTTTGATTCAAGTCTTCAGCTTGTCCAGCTATTAAGCTCTTTATGGTTTGTTTCAAACACTGGACGTCCTGGATATTTATGAACTGAGAAAATTCACCAAAATTTATGAACTGTGTGTGTTTTACTTTTTTTTTTTTTGGCTTTTTTTAAGAGTGTGGCTTTTTTATTTACTTTTTTTTGTTGGAATAATTAAAATAAGTAAAATCTAATAATAGAAAGAAGAAAAATGTTTTTTCGTAATAATAATGAAAAGTTTGGCAAATGACACACACACACACACACACACACACACACACACACACACACACACA
>CAIGQQ010038083.1:3958066-3971064 GCA_903798035.1 Danio albolineatus
ATATAGGCTAAAACAAGGCAAAATTTTGGCTGTCCATGAAAATTGTCCAGGTGGCATGGTGGTGCAGTGGGTAGTGCTGTCGCCTCACAGCAAGTAGGTCACTCATTCGAGCCTCTGCTGGGTCAGTTAGCATTTTTGTGTGGAGTTTGTATGTTCTCCCCGTGTTCCTGTGGGTTAACTCTGGGTGCTCCAGTTTCCCCCACAACTCCAAAGACTTGCCGTTGTTAGCTTGAATAAGCTAATTTGTCTGTAGTTTATGTGTGTGAATTAGTGTATGGGTGTTTCCCAGGCATGGGTTGCAGCTGGAAGGGCATCTGCTGTGTAAAACATATGCTGGATATGTTGGCAGTTCATTCTGCTGTGGCGACCCCTGATTAATAAAGGGACTAAGCCGAAAAGAAAATGAATAAAAATAGTCCAAAAACAGAATATTCATCAAATAGACAGAAATGAATGACTAATGTGAAGTCTGTCTATTTGATAACTAGTAAAGTTTTGGACCATTGTTAGACATCTATTAGATTTTCACTGACACTTTGAATTTAGCCTTGTTTTAGCTTATCTATTAGATGTCTATTAAACACAAAATTGGTGGGTATTGACCATATACATGGTAACTTCCTGTTTTTTCTTTAGCCAACTTGCCTATTTCAAGTGAACTGTTTGCCAAGAAGTGCTCCTGTACCATATAATGTCATGCTATAGCACAGGCCCTAGGATAAACCCATCGCAAAAAGCTGCAAAAATCTGATCTAAAGCCAATGGCGCAGAGTTTTTTTTTTTTTTTTTTTTTTTTTTTGTGGCTATTTTAAGAGTGCTTTAGAGATGTACACCTGCAGGCAGCAATTGTAATGATTGTAAACGTTGACTATTAACGATGAAAAATCCAAGAATTAAAATGTAAAAGATTTTTATTGTCTACGAAAATAAATATTGTCTACCCTAGCGTACAAACATAGTTTTAACATTTAGTTTTTCTGCTTAAAGAGTCTACCATGTAAATAGCAAATTTGCCATGATGTGACTTAGTCTTAAATAGACTGGCAGTAGAAATTCTATGTGAACCGGAGGTTGCTGAGACTTTAATTTCTGTATGTCGTTGTACTTCCAACTGGATTTTTTTAAACATCATTCCCTCATAGCAAACTAACGGTAAGAGTGACATGATTAAGAATATTGTAGCAGAAGTTGTTCAAACGCAGAAGCAAATGGTCATGTTTTGATTGAAGATTACCAATAAAATTATTTCTATTTTTCACTGGTTTAACTTTCTACCTAAAGAATAACTATGTGCACTGGCAAAATATACATTGTTTTCAAATATACAAGTTTTGATTTCACACAAACCTTAAGAGAATAAGGACAAAGCTTTTAGACCATGAGCGAGGTTGCAGACCATTTTTCCCATCCTTAGAATAGCAAAAGTGAATTCGGGCACCATGTGCTTATACATAGAAATTGATGTGTACTTTACTCAATACAACTGATTGGTGGAATTTTCTGCACTGTGTCATGGGTAATGAAGTTTTGGTGTGAATTACACAGTAATGATTGTTTTAAAAAATAAGCTGAATTAATGTAAATGATGGGGTCAACAAAAGCAAGAAACTGAGAGCTGGTCTGTCTCTATTGGTTTATCAGGAATCGTTAAAAACCTATTTATTTATGGAGAAAGTGGACAGTTCTTACAGCGCCTGATTGTTGTGCTCTAAATAAAGATTACAATGAGTTAATACGCGCTTTGTAAAAATGTAAACACATTCCATACACCCATGTCATAAAAATGATCTTGTGTAAAAGAAAAAAGGGGAGTAAAATCTTATAATAGCTTGGCAAATACTCGACCGTGATATTTAGTATGAGGAAATATGTAAGGAATACAGAACCACTGTTATCAATCTTGAGGAAAAAACTTTACTTAGAACTTTTTTTCCGTAAAGCATAAATAGTGATTTTTAAAAGATTGATTTCATTTTGTACAAAAATAATACAATGTGGAACAAATCACATTTTGCATAAATCCTGCATTAAAAAGGAGAATAAACCAGCAATGGCAGTGGGAACATAGTTACAACATTAAAAAAAAACACTGAAATGACCTTTTGACAAGTATTCAAACTCTCAGTACTGGGTTGCAGCTGGAAGGGCATCTGCTGCGTTAAACATTTGAAGGATAAGTTGACGGTTCATTCTGCTGTGGAGACCCCTGATGAATAAAGAGACTAAGCCGAACATGAATGAATGAATTAAACTCTCAGGCAGATCTAAAAAGGATGCTTGGATTAGGCTTGGAACTGTTTTCGTCTCATTGACGTAAATGCAAGTAAATGTTAATAAAACATAAAATAAATGAAAGAGCTACAGTATTTCGCAATGATTTCTGGTAGTTTAGAGTTGCGTGAGCAGCTAATACTGTTGGAAATGGCAAACGGGCTCAATTTCGTCAACTTATGAAATTCCAGCTGATAACAATTACGCTGACCAATTCAACAGGATGCTCTCCTTTCACATATCTTTCCACCATCACAATGACAGTTTGACTGTAGGTCAATATTTATTTTAGAAATGTCACGATTCATGGCCGTTCTTCCCGGTATCGCAAAAATGGTGAACTGCTTTACAGATAGAGTTATCTTTGAGTCTCTCCGATCGACCACGTCTTAATTCAGTGTTTCTTTGGCTGGCACAAAAAGATGACTCTTATCTATCTGACGACACTAACACAACATTGACAACAGTGTCTATTTTAAAACAAGGCTTACAGGAGGATCAATGGGTTCAACGTTTTTGTTGAATGTGCTCGAACATTGATCTCCCTTTTAAGATCTGACGTCAACGAAGCGTCTGAAAAGTTTTGAAATCCTGCTCTCTGGCACATATTCCAATACATCATACCTGTTCCTTAGATTGTCACATCCACAATCACAGTTTACATGTTTAGACAGATAAAACTGAATATTTACATCCTTCATACTAACGAAATAATAATAATAATAATGATATAATAATTGCTTGTATTTACACCCACATGTACAGAGCATTCCTAAGCTATGAAATCTCAAGGAAGACGTCTTTGCATCACAGTCAGTTTACATACTCCTACAGATGCTTCGAACATTGTCTGATTGTCATTGGATCCACACAGTTTGATTGTGGGTTTTTACACATTTCGTGCTCTTATTCCTGGATTCCAGGTCTTTCCGCTCCATCTTTGTATTGTCATCTGATAGTGTTGTATGAGTTTCCGGTTTGTTTGTTCATAAGGATCATGTGCGTTCCTTAATTTAGTTTGTCCATCACTAAGAGGTAAAATACTGTCACTAAATTGGGCGCCATGTTGATCATCCGAGCCAGAGTTCTAGTCACCCAATGGTGAACCCAAACACCCCGACAGTGTCCGTTCTCATCAGTCCTGCAGTCCACTTCAGCTCGTGGTTTATTGACCATCTGATCTTCCAGCATGCCGCTCGCACATATTATGGGTTGCCATGGATACGGGTGCGATGAAGGGGAATGGAGGTTGGGACAATGTGCTCCTGTTGCTTGGCATCGAAGAAGCGAGGTGTATACATTCACCAGGCCTGTAGTGGACACTGAAAATAAAGAGAGAAAGAGGAAGTGGACGCATAAGTGAACAAAATCTGCAGAATTTCCTTATCAGCCACACCTGAATAAATATATACCTCATCCCTTTGCATTCTTTCCATTGAAACCAATGTGGTTTTTTTTTTTCTCGTATTGTTTAGGTGTTTTTAGTCTTTCTTTGGAGATGCGAGAGGCAAGTGACCCTGCCGTGACCTACTGGCACACCTGATAAAGGTGCTGGCCAGCTGCTCAGTCTACACTCATTAGATGCAGGTCTCCGAATGGAGGTGAGTTTTTTTTTCTTTGGGGTTGGGTGGGATCGCTTGGCAAACAGGAGGGTTATAAAGAGTGAGCATGGTTTGTAATGTCCCCCAAAGAGCCCACTGCACCGCCCAGACCAAATATAGCAGACTGATAAGAGCTTAAAATTGCCGTCTCGGTTCTAGGGGGGTTGAGGAACTACATACCTGAGATATCTATATGCTTTCAACTGAACTAAATAGTTTTTCCACAGGTGAAAATGTGTGATTTTTCACATTTATCCACAACTAGGGTATTCTATATTTTGCCTAAATTTAAAATTAAACACACACTCTATGGTCAAAATAGAAAGTTTACATTTAAACAGATTAGTCTTTTTACATATTAACCTAGTGTCAACATTTTAAAGTAGAAAAACTACTTTCATCTTTTTAAAAACTACTACTCACATAAGATTAGGTGTATATTTACATAACAGTGTACTAAACATGAAATAGATATTTTTTTTAAGTGACAACAACATTAAAAAATTAATTCTTGTTCTCGTGACTAAAATTTGTGTATTCATGCCAGACTAGTTAGTGAGCACGTCATGATTTTGGATTAAAATCTATATTGATCCTGGAACATAATTTTTGTTCGAAAATGTAATCCCCTATTCCCTACCCATAAACCCAACCATAACTGTAAATTATTCCCAAAATTAGAGGGAAATAATAGTTGGATAACAATCATGTAGAAGGGCATAAACCTAACCGTAAGCCTAAACTAAACATCCCTTATCCCTTAATTCTGATTGGCTGATTGGAATGTTGTTCCAGGATCAACACAGATGCTAACCTAGGAACATGTCCTACTTGGTCAAGTCATGTTGGCGAGCTGGTGATGTCACTTTATAAAGAAACACTATGTACCTGTGCACAGCCCAGTAGTTCACCAGTATTGTTTTGGTTGTCTTATATTCATTCAATCCTATAGAATGTGCATGACCTAACCATTTCACAGAGTCATCTTTTAGATTTTTCTTTAGTCTTATTTTCCAAATATTTTTAAACCAGTTTTCAATCTTTTAGGTCCCTAAAACATGTAAATGAGCACCCAAAACACATGAAAGTGTCCTTAGAGACTAGATCTTGATAAGTGGAGCACATGCTGGCAGGAAGTTCAACGCATCAGGTTCATCGCAGCTAGTGATGTGGCAGCGTGGGAAATTGGGCATGTGAAAGCGGTGACTAGAGACCGCATTTCAGGCTAGAGCGGTCACAGAGCGCAGGGGAAAAGGGAAGAGGCGTAATTACTAAATACACTCCCGTCCATGGCAGGGGAGCTGAAGGAGCACGAGTGCTTTGATTAACAGTGAGGATAATTTCCTGACCTCTGTGCTAAACTGGACCAAAGAGTGACTTTGCATTCAGATTGAGGAAAGATAGAAAGGAAAAAAGGCAGAAATGCTGAAAGAAAGAAAGAAAGAAAGAAAGAAAGAAAGAAAGAAAGAAAGAAAGAAAGAAAGAAAGAAAGAAAGAAAGAAAGAAAGAAAGAAAGGTTTCATCAATCAAGCCGTGCTCAGCCTGCGATCACGGGTGACTGATTGGTCAAGCTGTTCAAAGGAAATAGGAATTCTGAGGAGTATACACATATTGGTACGCTTCACTGATTGAGATGTGCAACAAACCTTGCTAAACAAAAGACACCGAAGCAGTGAAAAACTTAACATCAGTCCCATCAAGCCTACTCCAGAAATCTTATTCTGCTCACTTTGGAAAATGTAAGCAATTAAATGTTCAGTGTTTTAAATGTGGCAGTGTTTTAAATGTGGCATAAGCATCTCTGGAGCATTATTGAAGCCAAAAGGGCACCCCTGTTGTAGGACAAGCAGACCGACTCTAGCACCCATTAAATATAAAATCAACTTGGCTACAGCAAGTCTATTTTGGTAAATTATTTGGATTACTGACCTGTTTGCTGGAGGACATTGAGCTCAGTGCACTGAGGCTATTGGCGTCTGTCACGACCATGGCTGGGGGAAACCGAGACGAATGAGAATACTGGGGTGGCTCCTGCTTGTGTGGGTACACTGTAAAGATAAAACAAACAGCAGTTCACATCTAGAGCTTTATGATGTAGGCTTGACTAGATTAATAAATACTGAATTGAGGTAGTAGACTGACTGTGTGAGTGTGAGACGGAGGCCATGAAGGACTGCTGGCTCATGTGTCCAGATGACTGTTGCATGAGCTGCTGGTGCGGGCTATTTAACTGCTGTGAGAACTGCACTGGCTGCAGTGCTGCCAGACTACCTGCAACGCTGTTGATGACAGGCACCGTCTGCGCCTGCGATGTATTCAAACCTGAATGAAAGAATATTACGGTGTCAAGAGGAGAAAATATGAATAATCTGAAAAGGAAACCAAATGTGGATGGACACTCACTTTGTGCAATGGCCATGACTCCAGAGAGTGGCATTATGAGGTTAGGGGTCTGTTGGTGCACGTGGTGGGATGCGTGGATGTTGGTCAGGGTGCTTACTGGAGGAAGACCTCCACCTGATACCGAGATCTGTGAAGAAAATACACCAGCAGTTCAACAGAATGACTAGAACATTTTGGTCAGAAATGTACTCTTATCTTAATAAAGTATCAGAGCCCTGACAAGAGGCACAGAGCTTTATTTGAATAGGCAGAGTTGAGAGGAGGCCATGCTCAGACAAACGTCTGACTGCTCAGATAAGCTTCTGTCATACTCCCTTCCTCCTACGCCGACTTCCACCTGGCTGTTGACAGAAACGCACCCTAGACCATGATGAATATGACCTATAGTGTAACACTGCAGCCTTGCTAGAAAAATTAATGCACAGAAAATTGTACTGAAACAAAAAGCTACATGAAGATCTCGCCCAACTCAAACATTAGTATTCAGATAAGCAACTCCATTGAGCGCCAGTGTCACTCAACCAACAGAGAACAAGCACAACTCCACCCTTCTCCTCCTCTGCGGGGCATTTAATCAATACAAACAGAAAGTCTCTTTGTCAGGTTTGTTGGCACAGCCATGGCCGTGCCCTATTCTCACTACCACCGGCTAACATTTACTAAGATCAGCCCTGTGGTGCACTGTGGGCCAAGGCCTGCCGTCTGGCTTTGGGTTTAGCGTTGGGAAGTACAATGCAGCATTTGTAAGCCCACTTGCTGGCTGAAGGTATCTATCAGGTACTACTTTGTGTTACTGTGTCAAGAGCAGACATGGTGTTATCTTATCAGTGTTGAGAAGTGCTTACCATCTTGGCATCAGGTGACAGGAGGCTGTGGCTGGGGTCCAGAGGCCCTGGAGAGACCTGCTGTAACACTGACTGGCTGGTTGACATGGCATTGCTGCTATGGTGATTGATCGTTGTTGAAGAACTGACTTCACCTGGACCTTGTTGACTATACCGGACACCTGTTGTTAAAAGGAAGAGAGAATTTAGTTTAAGTTTTGATCTTCTAACTGCGTTACAAAATATGGCCCAGCCAGTATCTGTTGGTCACATACAAGTTTGGAAGAGCAAACAAACAAGGGCCTTTGCATCTGGTGGATGAACGGTCAAGGTCATCTGAATGTGTACACGTGAGCTGTCTGCAACTCTAAAAAAAAAAAACCATGCCGTACTGAACTTCAGAACTTTGTTAAAATAATCTATATCTGTAGTGAACAATCCTGCTCCTGAAGGGCCCACTTCCAGCAGAGTTTAGCTTGTGTCCAATTAAACACATCTGAACTAGATAATTTTTTTTTTTTTTAGAAATACAAGAAATTTCAAGCAAAGTGCATCAAAGCGGCATACTGCAGGAGCACTCCTGATCTACATGAAAATAAGTTTTATGAAGGAATTATCTTCTACTAAACCTGAATTCTATTTATCTTCGCTGGGTATTCTTGACCATTCAGGGCCACAGGAATCCAACCTGTCTTCTATCGAACAGATGTTTGCCAATCCCAAGCTCAACACATATGAACAAGGTAAACATTTCTCAATTAATGCTAATGTCAGACACATAGTTTCCTCTACATTTAAATCCCAGGTTTGTGCAGCCAAGCAAGATGACCAAGCCAAAAAGAGAGTTTAATTCAGAGAGTTTCCAAATAGATGTGCCTCACAAAATAGTATTACTTGTGGCAGCTAAAAATATGACAGGAAAGTCTAATCCCTCTGCTGAGTTTTGTTGTGTAGCGGAACTACAGATACAAGCGCTTTGCACACTTACAGCCTTGCCAGCTCTCTACAATGTCTTGTAAACGCCAGTTCAGGACAATAAAGCACTCCATCGGGCCTACAACCTGCTCGCCACACAATAGGCTAGAACTATAAACAGTCTTTACTTTACAACTGCACAACCACTAAAAGTGTCAGGGAAAGAACAGACTATTGTGAGACTCCATCAGGCATTCACTCAGACTGCAGGGATCTCCTCTCACGTTCAATCATTCAGGTCTGCGCTGTCTGGGCCATGCTGACCAGCAGGAGGGCTCTGTTTCTGAGGAAACCAGAAACCGATGTACAACCTCTGAGAACGCGACATAAAAGTTACATGGAATGGCATCATAAACTAAGACTTAATTACACTATTCAGCAATGTACACCGTTCTTAACTAAGCCACAACGGCTACATATTGGCAAAATATTTCAGCTTGTCACTACTCGGGTTTAATAATGCACATGTAATCACACAATACAGCTTGACCAATACAAAAATGCTACCACAAAACTTGGATAAAATGGCAGAGGGTTGCGGGAAATGCTGAAGGGGAGTGGTAGCAGGAGGCTTCAACTGGTTTAAAGGGTTCAGCTCTCCCTGGGACGCATGTAATATCAAAGCCTTGCTCTTCATCCCCAGGCAGTGGTCATTATAGCACTGCCGCATATGATAGGCCTCCTGGGTCTTTGCAGGACGTATGTGGCCTTTCAGCCTTTCTGTTGCACCCAACAGACCAAAACAATGCAAGTTAAACTGTCCTGTCCTCTGCGTCTCCTTCACTATTATTTTCAGGGCCATATGTTTAAAGAATCATAATAATAAAAAAATGAACATAAGTGAAGTGTTTTAATATTTAAAACAATCACTCTAACATGCCTGAACAGGATCAAAGACCATTCTGAAATCAGTTTGCTTTTCCAACAGGACCACAACACAAACATAGGGAAGATCACAACCAGCCCCCAAAAAGTACATATCGGTTGACCTTCTAGCAGCGGCAAACTGGCCTGTTTGTTATCTACAGGCCAAACCTGAATCAATAAAAAATGTTGAGTCTCTCACTGATGTGACCTGGTAACGACCTCTTTAACAAAACCCTGGTTCATGTAGTTTCCAAGAGGGGGCTGAGACAGGGAATCACCCAGTACTTTCTATACCTCGAGCAGAAGAAGAGACTCATCAGTCCTGTCTAGTCCAAAAAGAGCCAATAGTCCATCGGACAGCTCCTGCTGTTCTGCTCAGAGCCCAGCCACTGCCTCTAAACCACAGCCCATAAAGGTGAGAGGGGCTTCGAGGTGTCCCTCCCCCTGGCCCAGCAGAGATAAATGAACCTTGGTTACAGTCACTACAGTCTTCTAATATGCCACAGACAAAAAGATTCCCTGCCGAGAGAGGGTAAAGAGAGCAGGGAAGAGGGGAGTCCCTTATCAAAGGACTGGGAGATGTAGTAGCAGAGGATTTTAATTGTCAATTAAGCATGCATAATACAGGCTGTGCCCTGGCAACGTGATGAGGGGTCCTGCTGTGCTATTCTTTTCAGGCCAGCTTCTGACACCAAAAAACAGCTGATGCTGCTGGCAGGCCACTGGCAGGACACCTTGTAAGTCCCTTGACTAAAAGCATGGAAGAGACCAACCCCATCCCATTGCTCCCCCTTCTCCAAATTAACACACAACCTGAGGTCACTGACTGGTCAGGTGTGCAAAGGGAAACACCACACGCAAACAGACAAGCCACTCATTGCAATGCTATATGCACAGAAACGAGCAACACGCCCACAGAAAAAAAGCACTCCGACTCTTTAGCGCTCAGACATGAAAGAGCAACAGTAGGTAATAAGCTGGTCGAGTCAAAGACTGGGTTGCTTTTACAGCCTAGTCTTGCCATATCAAACTAAGTCAATAAATCCTTCTGGGAATACAATTCGTTAGATAACACAAGAGTGGGGCATGCAGTAAACCACAGTGACCCTACAGGTACAACTAGGCTTAGAGAGCGAGCTGAGCCACATGACCTGGGGTTGACCCTGTGTCCTGTCCAAGGGTGGCTGCTCTTTGTGTCTCACTCTTGCCTGCTGACTTCAGTGGAGCTGAGATTGCAGGTACAATGCAGATTGTTCTTGTTGTGGGTTTCAAAGCTGGGAATAACAATGCCATTTGCTCAGCTCACTCTGTCACTCTCATTGATCACTGCTTTCCTCTCTGCTTTCCCTCTGATCTCATCAACTATGTCAAGTCGTCTTCAACTGGTGGAGTGATGATAATGAGGCTTGTGCTAATTATTGTTTCTAGACCATACCACAGAAAAGCCAAAGATGATTGTATTTTCTGACTCGAAGCAACACTCAAAGGTTACCAGGAAAAATCAAATAACACATGCACGCTCACAGTGAATGTTTCACTACCTTGCATCTTGCTTGGTGGGGAGCTGCTAGTTTGTGGATGATGCGGGGAACTATGTGAAAGGAGGGAGCTCAGGCTATGCGCTGGCCCACTGTAGGCATCCATAGCCAACTTTTGTCTGAAGGCTTCTTCCTTTCTTCTGTTGGCAAACCAGTTGTAGACTCGCACCTCTGTGACTAGGTTGGAGCCAAGTCCGTGAGCTTTGGATGGAGACACTCCTCTTTGGAGGCACTCAGCCCTGAATGTAGTCAAGGGAAACATATTAGCACATTAACTGGGATGAAAGTGAGTAATTAATTTTGACATTCATAGCGTGGTCATCCTTACCGGTTGCACTCCTCCACCAATGCCTCTCTCTCCTCTTTGCTGGGGTTCTTCTGCCGTTCATAAGCCTGGTAAAGGATTTGTTGGGATGCAGGCCCCCATTTGAAACGGTTACGTCTGAGCTTCTTGCAAGCAGGTTCAATGGCAGCATCATCCCCTGGCTGGACCATACCTTGCCCAGACTGACTAAACTCTGAGAAAAAAAGTAGTACCTGATCCTGATTTCCTTTGTCTGACATGGAGCCACCAGAGCCTTGTGTGGCCTGGTTGAATTCTGAAACATAAACGAAAATGATATTAGTGTCACATGTAGAATTTTCATTTAGTACATGACAAGTACAAGTGTGGTATTAGCATGTATTTATTCATTTATTCATTCATTTTCTTTTCGGCTCAGTCCCTTTATAAATCTGGGTTTGCCACAGCGGAATGAACCGCCAACTTATCCAGCATATGTTTTACACAGCAGATGCCCATCCAGTTGAAACCCAGTACTAGGAAACACTCTCACATGCACACACATACACTACGGCCAATTTAGTCTGTTTAATTCACCTATAGCGCATGCCTTTGTACCGTTGGGGAACCCGGAGCACCCGGAGGAAACCCACACCAACACAGAGAGAACATGCAAAGATCACACAGAAATGCCAACTGACCCAGCCGGGACTTGAACCAGCGACCTTCTTGCTGACAGGCGACAGTGCTAACCACTGAGCCACCCTGTCGCCCATGTTCACCACATTCTCATGGCAATTCATTCATATTTGTAAATGTTGAGGAAATGTTGATATTTAGGTGAAATGGCCTTTTAAGGATTGCGTTTGGATGATAATTGATGCAACTGTTTTAAACAATAAAAGGAGATTGGCCTACCTATTAATTTTGCAAAATGTAAAAAGTTATGTTTTCTAGTGAGATCATATGTCGATCTTATGCAAAGCCACTATGAGTGATGACCTTTGACTCTTGCTCATACCACTGTGCCCTTTATATGTCATTGCGCTTTTTATGACAACATAAATTCAAAATGGCTGACAAAAGCGATGATGCAATAAGTAAGCATACCTAAAAATGTTTATAAATAGCTCCAAATCACACAGCTGCGTTATTTAGAAGGAAAAAATATTTTACATGATGCTCATAATTCAAACTGGCATCAAAGGTTTTATTAACTTCTCCAAAAAAATCAGGTTGAAAGTGCTGCCTCGCTCGAGTCATAAATTTCATTTCATGCAACTGAACAAGGACGTTTTATATGACCTACAATATTCCAACGGTGGCAGTGAAAACCGTCACATGCAACAAGAAACAAATATTAACTTACGTCGCAAGATCTCCCGCTGTTTCCTCACATACCAGGTGTAGAGCGCTGCGCGTTTCTGCGTTTTCATAGGCGTGCCTTTATTCAGGTGCTGCGACAGGTGCGACTGATTGAGGCCCGTCACATCCACCACCTCGCGCTGAGGGATATTGTGCTGCTGCATGTAGCCTTTGATCATGCGGGCCGCGCGCCACGGGTCCTCCCTGGAGAGATCGGAAACATTAAACATAACACTCTTTAACATTTAATACAGTCCTATTAAAAAGTTATATTTAATTGCTGGTTTCGCTTCTTTTATATTTATGACACTCTTTAACATGTTCTAAATTTTGCAATTTCGGTCAATTGTTCCCAGCGCTAATAAACAATAATCAGTGTATTCAATGGGTTGTAAATAATTCCAAAGGTTAAAGACTTCATTTTGTGCGTGCAATTCAACTGCCGTGATTTAATTACAAAAGGACAAGTAAAAGACAATTGGAGGACTTCATGGCAGCTGTATATTGCAGTCACTGTAAAGCCATTTGTTTCAAAACTAAAGAAGGTACTAAAGTGTAGTTCGACATTTTTAACGTTACTCTGTATCTTAGAAAATAGAAATGTTGCGTGAGACGAAAATCGCTTAAATCGAAGCAGGTCTGATTAAAAGAAACCAAAGTATTTGACATAGACCTAACCTTTACAAGACGCAGCCTATTCTTATTTAAATGTAATAAAATAGAATATTAGCGTCGATATTAGGTTAGAAAAACAGCTTAAAAATAAAAACAGAGATTGTTGAATAACATAGGTTATAATAGGCTATATAATCTAACAATACAGCTATATATATAAACAAAACCTATATATATATATATATATATATATATA
>CAIGQQ010038083.1:3971464-4029746 GCA_903798035.1 Danio albolineatus
AACTAATCACTTTTTCCCAATACACCTTTATTATAAATTTTTCATCTTCTCTGTAGCAAAATCTGCTCTTCCAGACTCTAGCGTGTCTTCTTAATTCAATACAGGCTATAAGTTGTAGATTTTATAAACTTAACGAAGCCCCAAACATGTAATATTGTAATAATTACAGTAATTATTTGAAAACACACGTGCTAAAATATTCTGACACTGTAAAAAAGGGATTAGTTGACTTTAAAAAGTGAGTACAATTAACACAATTATATAGTCAGTTTAACAGTTCCAAGTTACAATGGATTTACTTACTGTACATTATCTTTGTGAAGTCAACTTGTTGTTTTCAAGGCGATTGGTTTACTCGCTTTAAGTAACAAGTCACTTTTTACAGTGTATATGCATGATTATAAAAATTCAGTTAAATCAACTTAACAGTTCCAAGTTACAATGGGTTCACTCACTTTTGTAAGTAAACTCGTTGCTTTTAAGTCAACAGATTAAAAACTTTGAGAATTAGAAGGTTTGAAGAACTATTAAAAATGATTTAATAAGACGTTTATGTTTGGTTTTAACCGGGTTAAGATGATTTTTCTTCACTTTTGGACTTTTGAGCATCAAAACAATCATATCAAGTGTAATGCAAGTCTCCCCCCCACCCCTCCATTAAAATATGTTCTGTTTAATGTTCTTGCATCTGAGCCATCTAAAATGCATTTTAGCGAGATATGCAGAGCTTGACTAAATTGTCATTCTGTGTAAGAACAAAAAACAAAAAATCTTTTGCACATTTTAGAACAAGAATCATTAGACGACATGTCAAAAAGACTATTTAATACACTACAAAAAAATAATTTTGCTGCTTGTTCAAACTACTTATTTTAAAAGGTGCTGAAACAACCCAAATCTTGAGATTTTTGGGGGACAGTTGTTTTGTATTCAATCCATTTAAATTTTTTAAGTTAACTTAATCAACTTGTAGTGAATGAATTGCGTGGAACCCTAAATTGTTTTATAGTGGATAGCAATAAAGCCCCAAAATACTAATTCACTGTCAATTAAATTAATGGTCAGTATTGAAGATGCAGACACCAAAATCTTTTCCTTATGCACCACATAACAGCAAAACGTGGCTAAAACTGTTAAAACTGCTATTTGTACTTGTACCAGCAGGGGCAGATTGAGTAAGTGGTTTGTGTAGGTCGTGAAGCGGTTGGAAGGGCAGTAACGGTGCATGCAAATCGTCTTTTACTGCCAGGTGCTGGAGCTCAGAGACAGACTACACTCTATAACTGACATTCATGAGCACAGCAACACATGATTTCAACACATCCATGAGTCACTGTCAGTATTTGAAGAAGGATCAAAACCAACAACAGTTTCTCTGCAGATCTCATTTACATTTATTCATTAGGCAGACTATGCAGGTACACATTTGATCAGATCTGGCTTTCCCTCAGAATCGATCCCACAACCTCGCCGTTGCACGCTCCTTGCTCTTCTATTTGAGGACTCCAACTCCTAACAATTCCTACGAAGAGACTGACATTTGAATATAGATTTAAAATTTGTTAAATGAAAATGATGTGATAAAAGGATAGCGATAGATGGACAGAGAAATTCTCTTTTTGTTTTATTAGTTACACATACTGGTGCTTGCGTGATTTGTGTGTTTAAAGAAGACACTTTTAGGACAAATTTACGGTGGCCGAGAAAGGTTAACGCGCTGCAATTTAAGAAAGCACATGCAATAACAGAAAACACCAGAAAATTAAGATACGATTTTCATCAATTTGACAGCACACTGTTACAAATTCTCACAACACAAACAACGGAAGAAACGCGCAGCATATTGGTCAAAAACACAAACAACAAAAGAAATGCGCAGCAAGTTATTGAAAACACAACAGAAGAAAATGCGCAGCAAGTTATTCAAAACACAAGGAAAGAAAACGCGCAGCAAGTGGTGAATACACAACGAAAATGTTTCAAGAGGACCCAAAAACATGACGGACACAGCTGATACGGACCCGCCGTGACTGTTGTTCAGTGAAATGATTGGTGGTCTGTAAAAGGTGGTCTTTAATATCCTGATTACACGATTCCGTTGTCTTTTGTATATTATCAGTCTAATTAATGATCAACTGAAATGTTGCGTTATTAAATAAATTAACTACATCCGTATCTTAGCAGCGATGTCCGTCATGTTTTTGGGTCCTCTTGAAACATTTCCGTTGTGTATTCACCATCTTGCATGTGTTTTGAATAACTTGCTGCGCATTTTCTTCCGTTGTGTTTTGACCAATTTGCTGCGCATTTCTTTTGTTGTTTGTGTTTTTGACCAATATGCTGCGTGTTTCTTCCGTTGTTTGTGTTGTGAGAATTTGTAACAGGTGTGCTGTCAAATTGATGAAAATCGTATCTTAATTTGCTGGTGTTTTCTGTTATTGCATGTGCTTTCTTAAATTGCAGCGCGTTAACCTTTCTCGGCCACCGTACAAATTATATATATATATATATATATATATTTATATAATTATTAGCCACTCTGAATTATTAGTTCCCCTGATTATTTTTTTCCCAAATTCTGTTTAACAGAGAGAACACATTTTCAACACATTTCTAAACATAAAAGTTTTAATAACTGTTTTCTAACTGATTTATTTTATCTTTGCCATGATGAACGTACATACAATTTTTCAAGATGCCAGTATTCAGCTTAAAGCGCATTTTAAAGGCTTAGCTAGATTAATTAGGTTAACTTGGCAGCGTAGGGTAATTAGGCAAGTCATTGTAAAATGATGGTTTGTTCTGTCTTTGTTCAATTGAAATTACTATAGGGGGGCTAATAATTTTGACCTTAAAATGGTTTTTAAAAAAAATTAATACAGATTTTTTTTCTAGCCGAAATAAAGCAAATCGTCACCTTAAAATTACAAGTTTTTATCTAGCATTTTTGTTAAAATTGGGTTATTGACATATTCTTATTACTTAAGAAATTATTTACATTATGGGATGTTTTTTTATATGTTGTTTACATTTTAAGACTTTTTATTTAAAAAACATGGGATGCAAAAACTTTGAAGCTCAATATTTCAAAATCATTCAGAACGCAGAACCTTAAAATTCCAAAGTGATGAAATAAGACTTTCTCCAGAAAAAAAAATATATTATCGGACATACTGTGAAAGTTTTCTTGCTGTGTTGCACATCATTTGGAAAATATTTTAAAAAACAAAAATTCAAAGGGGCTAATCATTCTTACTTCAACTGACTTCAGTGTATATATGTGTATATATAGCACACTTAAAACACACAAATCATGGCAGTAGCAGTATGTGTAACTAATGAAACAATAGGAGAATTTCTCCATCCAGCTATCAATATTCTTTCAATACAATATTTTCATTTAACACATTTTAAATCAATATTAATATGTCAGTCTCTTCTATTATCTAACCATACCAACACCCCACCAATTTATTTGTTGCCTTGTGCTCAAATGTAGAAAAATTATTTGCTCCACTGACCAAACCTGTGGAAATGTACAATTTTATTACAAATTTTTGACATTTTAAAGCCAAAAAGTAAGCCTGTTAACAAGGAATGTGTGACAGTTTGCTTCAGTGGCATAAAATATTGAGGTTTTCAATGGATTTAAATGGGGACAGTTTTGTCCTGAAGATCTTGAGAGAATATTTAAATATTTAAATAATACATCGCATTAACAGAGCAAAAAGTATCACAAAAACTAAAATAAAAAAACTAAAATGTCAAAAAGGGCTAATCTTTGAATCTTTGCAAACACTTACATTCACACACATCTATATTGCACACTAAATAAAATGTAATATTGGTCAATAAAATAACTATATGTTAACGAAAGGAAATGAGGGTAAAATGTAAAACAAAACTATTAGAAGAAACTGTTAAAAAAAATACAAAGTATCATTTTTACTAAAACTGCACGTCAGAAAAAGTGATTTGTTATAATCCGCTGATTCGACCAGCAGGTTCAATCCAGCTCGAGTCAGTTGTTGATGATTTGAGTGTGAACAGGATGAAGCAAGAGGTTTGAGGTTAACTACTTTCATAGCAGATTGACCCAAACTGTGCTTGGCAGTCATTTGGAAGTGTGACCCTCCTCCACCTCAGTCTGGGGCACAGAGCGGAACGCTTGGAAACTTTTTGGGCGAAAAGGGCACTGAAGGTATGGTGTGTGTGTGTGTGTGTGTGTGTGTGAGAGAGAGAGATTGAGCAGCCGCGGATCATGTCTCGTTCCACACAGTAAGCCGGACCTTACCCTCATCCTGCCCTCTCTGACCGTTACACTCTGATGAAGAGCGCACCATTCTCTTCAAAACAGCTCGCCTGCTGTCTGATTGCTGGAGCTGGAACAAAAAGTTGCAGTAGATTTGACCTTTTTCAGAAATTTCTCATCAATTAAGTAGTTAAAGTTTTCTGTTTGACTAACATTATAATTTATATAGTTTCATATAAATTATATATTTTATATATAAAATTTTTAAATAAACTAATAAATAAATAATTTTCTATTCCAAACATTAAAACATGGAAAGTTAGATTGTGAAATTCATTCATTCGTTTTCCTTCGGCTTAGTCCCTTATTTATCAGGGGTCACCACAGAGGAATGAACCGTGAACTTTTCCAGCATATGTTTTACACAGCAGATGCCCTTCCAGCTGAAGCGCAGTACTGGGAAACACCCATACACTCTCACATTAACACAAACACACATACACTACGAACAATTTTGTTCCGATCCAATTTACCTACAGCATATGTCTTTGAACTGTGGGAGAAACCGGAGCACCCAGATGAAACCCACATGAACACAGGGAGAACATGCAAACTCCACACAGAAATGCCAACTGGCTCAGCCGGGACTTGAACTAGCGACCTTCTGGCTGTGAAGTGACAGTGCTAACCACTTAGCCCCCATGCAGCCCATATTGTGAAATACTGATATAAAACTGTATATTATTTTTAAAACCTGTAAATCTGCCCATTATGATATCAGCCATATGAATCTGAAATAAATATTTTCAATAACAAAACATTTATTTGACTGAATACACAATAAAATCATTATTTTGTATTCTATATAAATCTGAGTTATTTGACAAATAGCAATACAAAATCTGCTAATGTTAAACAATAGCCAATAAAAAGTTGATCTGAAAACTAACTTTAGTGTAAAACCCTCAGGTCATTACTGGGTGTCAAACACTCATATTCAATACATGCTCAGAGTACAGCGGAGTACTGTGAAACCTTCAGTAAAGAATGGCTGAAGCTGATTAAGAGCCCAGATCATCTGATTGGATCACAGTTTCCACTGAAACTGAAAGCAAATCAAGCTTTGATCTGATCCAGAGTAAACGGACAATTTTGTATCTGATGCTTCTCCTAAAATAAAAACAGACATTTATCCATTTTCTTTTCGGCTTAGTCCCTTTATTAATCTGGGGTCGCCACAGCGTAATGAACCGCCAACTTATCCAGCATTTGTTTTTACGCAGCGGATGCCCTTCCAGCTGCAACCCATCTCTGGGAAACATCTATACACACTCATACGCTACGGACAATTTAGCCTACCCAATTCACCTATACCACATGTCTTTGGACTTGTGGGGGAAACCGGAGCACCCGGAGGAAACTCCGCACAGAAATGCCAACTGACCCAGCCGAGGCTCAAACCAGCGACCTTCTTGCTGTGAGGTGAATGTGCTACTCACTACGCCACCGTGGCACCCAAAAAACAGACACAAATCAGGCAATGTCATTACAGTTATAAAATGGCCATGTATTTTTTTTAAATGCAACAGTAAAATTCTGTTACCTGCACTGTAAAAATGTTCGTGATTTCAACAGTAAAAAAAACTAATTTACAGTATTAATACCTACAGATTAATTTACAGTATTCATCTATTACAGTAAATATCTGTTACCTGGTTAATATTAAGTGTCCCTAATATGTCAGTGAATAAGCATGAATTCAGTTTCCCAGAATTTCCCTGCATATTTTTTTTAGTTTATGAAGTCACATCTAATGTTAATAAATTATGGAGCATTTTGTGCATTACTTTAATTGTATTTGTGTCACCATGATGGTGTTTAGTAGTTGTGTGAATGACACAGAGCACCTTCTGTTTCTCTGCTTGTGGATGAGCTGTTTGTGATCAGCATTGATTCATCATATGACATTCTCATCCACACCTCCTTATGGTTGTGTGTTTTTATATGTGTAACAAATGTATAGATGTTAGTACTTCAAAACACCGCCATATTAACACTATAAATCAATCAAATACAGTATTTTATAGTAAAAATGTGAAATTTCTGTAGTTTGGACTGCATTTATAACTGTAAAATACTGGCAAATTTTACAGATTTTTAAAAATCTAAATGCCTGATAATTTCGTTTTGAAAGAATCTCATTGCAAATGTGGCTCAAAATAGTCCCTAAAATAGTGTGGAATTAACCTAAAATGACAAATCGCATTTGTGCACTTCAGTCTCAGGATTTGTCCATCTTTTTGACTCACTGTTGGCTCAGTCAACACACACTAGAGAGTAAGTGTGGATGTGTGTGTGCACTTTTCTTGAATGATGCCTAAGACATGAAAGTCTGCTTGTGTTGCTAGAGGAGGTGTGTGTCAGGCTGCCTTTATTTGCTAAGACCCGTGACCGATCACACTAGCTTTGAGGCTCTGAGTGACTTATTTAAATGATGTCTTTTCTTGTAATACCTTTCATGTAGATGTAATGTAGATATAAATAATACTGATAATTATAACAATTTATCATTTTCTTCTCTTTTTTATACAAAATACAAAATTAGTACACCTCTGGTAGACTTTAAAATAAAATAAAGCAAAATGATTATACTTTTTAACATATTAATTTGTTAGCCTGGCTTGCATATCATATTTACTGTAATTTCCCATGGTATAACCAATTCTTTTATAGATAGTCATTATATCGTTTCTGTATGTTTATCATTAGCTGTGGTCTGAACTCTGCTGTTTTTTTTACACTCAGAATGATCTAATAACTCTATCTTTATTGTTATATTTATAGTTATCTTGTTTAGTGTGAATACGTAGAACAATCATACCAGACTACACTGAAAAAAATGTTGTCTGCAAAACTGTTGCAAACTATTTATTTGTGTTGAATTTTAACCAAAAAATTAAATTTAATAACATCCAACTTAATTTGTTTGTTTAAATTCAGCCCAAATAAATTGTTTACAGCCATTTATCGTAAAAAAAAATTGAGTAAATCCAAGGAATCAGCTTTGAATATTTTTTTTCACTGTAGGTCATCTGACCAGAGCAGAGAAGACTCTCAAAAAGGCAGACTTTACTTTTTTTTTATATCACACACTGTAAAAAAGAGCTTATGCTGCCGTGTAGGAGACCTCCAAAACAAAATGATGAACCTTTAAAATAGCAAATAAAAAAAGCAATTGGTTGAGTTTTAAAAAGTGAGTAAACCTGTTGTCTGTTGCTTTTAAAGCGATTAGTTTAATTTACTTTAAAAAAGTGAGTAAACCTATTGCTTTTAGAGCCATTAGTTGACTTTACTAGGGTGGGATAGTGGCTAAGTGATTAGCATGACTGCCTCACAGCAAGTAGGTTACTGGTTCGAGTCCTGGTTGAACAATTAGTTCTTTGTTGAGTTGCGATTAATTGACGTCATTTTAAGGCCCCGTTTACACTAATGCGTTTTCGTTTTAAAACGAAAAGTGTTGCTACGGTCACGCCATCCGTCCACACTACGCCGGAGTTTTTGAGCCCCGAAAACAGAGCGTTTTGGAAACGCTGGAGAGGCCGTTTTCATTCTAAAACGTTGCTGCTCTGTCTCAGTGTGGATGGGGTAAAACGGAGACATCTGAAAACGGAGTCGTGGCTGCTGGACACAGAAATGGGAGCGTTGTTTGCACTATTGTCCGTTTTAGGCAATACTGCCTTTTTTACTACAACAGCTGCATATATTCGCAAGAGGCAAGCTATTGTTCGAGCACTCGCTAATCGCTCGCGTTTCAAGTGGCGTAAGCCTTATTTAGAACGCCGGTTTTGGATTAGCGTTTGTTGACTAACAATAACCAAATGCCGAGCGAGACACGTGCTTCCTGTTTATACTTGAACACGGATGCCCAGAGTGCGCGAATTGTCACATGATATACGTTTTTGGTGGAGTAGTGTAGACAGAGATACGTTCAGAAACGCTAGTGTGGACGCGGATCGTTTTCATGCTAAAACGCCGTTTTAAAACTAAAATGCACTAATGTAAACGGGGCCTAAGAAGTGAGTAAACCAGTTGCTTTTAAAGCGATTAGTTGATTTTATTTTTTAAAGAATAAATACAATCAAATGACTGATCTATGTGCATAATTATAGAAAGTCCAGGCATTTTTGCAGTGTATATAAATAGTAGTGAAACTAATGCACTCATTCTTTATTAGGGAACAAGTGTAAGATGCACACTGAGGTTACAGCAGGTGTAAAGTGTTAAAGTCTTCCTGAGAGATGAAAGCTCACCTATCTCAGAGACAATGAGCAGAACTGAGTCTGAAGATGAATGACTGGAGTAGATTTGGGAGTCATCTATGGGAAAACCCTGTCTCTGTTCAGGGTCAGGATGCCCTCTTTAGCTCCTCATCAGGGCTCCATGACCCCATGCATTCACCTCCCTTTCCTTTTTACCTGTCCCACTGCAATTCTCAACCATTACATCAGCTTCACAGCACCGTTCACAAGCTTTTACTAGAACAAGCATGTAATTCACTGATTTACTCCCGAGATGAACGTTTAGGGCCAACTTTAGACAGAAATGTGACAGAAATATTAAAATAAGGTTCTGTATAAAATGCGTTTTTTGTTTTTTCAGATCACAGATACACTAAAAAAATACATTAAAACAATTTTAATAATGCTGGGTTGCAAAATTGGGTCAGATATGGACAAATACCAATATTGGATTAATTTTTGTTCATTTCTGATTAAAATACATTTTTAACCCAATTGATGGATTTGACCATATTTGACCCAACATTGGGTTACAACAACTCAGCATCTTTAGATTGTAGAGAGAATTTCCCATTCACATCTTGTGTTTTAATCCATGAGCTTTGAACACTTTTGACCTCATTTAAAGGGAGGTTCTGAGGTTGAGTTTGTGAATGGCCTTTTTCTCATCTTTTGGTCTAATATTGGTAAATAAGCTCACACAATGACAAAGATGACAAAAATGCTAAAAATAGTTTTAGTTTCTGCTCTGATAAAGCCTGTAATTCTGTCATCATTTAGTCAGTGTTATGATTGCTAGCAAAGTTGCCCTTGTAGATCACTGCAGAACACTCCCTGTCACATTTACAGACTACAAACCCCATCACGCCCTGCAGTCACACACCGGTTTCAATTCAACTTCTGATTACACACACAGTTGCAGTTCATCATCTCTGATTACACGGACAAATCCATTGCTGACTCTTGTTATGCTGAAGATTACCAAGCATGTTTCCTTGTTATGACCCTTAGTTTGTTCATACTGGTTTATGATTGTTTGCCACCCATCTCTATATTTATGCTTTAGATTATTCTTATATGACTGCTTGCTCCTGGTAAAGCTGCGTTTGGATCTTACCTCTCCAGTTCATTACAGTTAGTCTATGTGATTTTAATTATTGTATGACTTTGTTATGTCTATGCAGTTTTTGTCTATTTAATGAAATTTAATAGAATCCAGGTTGGTGTAGTTAAAACCAAAACCATTTTTGTACATTAAAATCATATAAGACTAAAATAAATAAAACTATATCAACAATCTGATTAGAAAAAATAAAACCCAGAATATAATTAAAATAGTTTTATGATTGTTTTCTAAAAATATCTGCATCTGTTTCTAGTTACACTGGTTTCCTCCAATTCAATTATGTTTTTATAATTAATATAATTATTAATTAATGTAACTAATGTAATGTTAATGTAATTAATTTAAAAACATTAATTAATGTAATATAATTATTACACTTTATCCCTTTGATTTTCTGCAAAATATTCCCACAGATGTCCTGCATTATTTCAAATGATTTCTTGTCTGATATTTCCTAATTAAATCAAATTGATCATTGATTTGCTGTTTATTTACTCGTCCTCAGGGCATGCAACATGTAGGTGTTGTTTTTTTCTGCAGTAAAGCATTAAAGAAGATTTTTATCTATGATTATGGATGTTTGCGATTGATAAAATCCAAGTCAGCAGTTACTGGCAATTTTAGAGTAAAAACAAAAACCATATACAGGCTAAACAAAATGAATACCTGAGAATCCTGGACATGCAATAAGTCTTATGAAGTGAAGCAATCAGTCTGTGCTTGAAACTGAACATTGTTTACAGCGGTATTACCAGAAATCCATAGCCTTGGCAAACAGTGTGTTCACGACAGTCTGGAGAACAAGCGTCCTCTGTCGTATAACGATTTATCAGGGACAAAATGTATTAATTTTGCTTTTACTTTTTTGTATACTTTTTAGACACTCATAGTGCCAATACCTGCTGACCTCTATTCAATGAATCACCAAAAACCACAGTTTCTGCTAAAAATCCGTTTTTCTAATGTTCTACTGAAAGAAACATTTTTTTACAGCAAAGAAGGTTATATTACTTAACCATATAAACCCTACTACATCATATTTGATACATGAATGACTTAAAATGATCACAATAAACAAAACTCTTCAACAAAAGCCTTGTTGATTTCAAGTTTTAGCGATCAATCTATTAATGTTATCTATTATAAAACAATGCAAACGGTGCAGAAGGAATTTAAACAGTGTCCAGGCTAAAAATCTGCGACTATAAAAAAATATTACAAGCCTCTAAATTTTGTATTCCCTTGATTTTGCGGTTAAAAAAACATTCTAGAGCCACTGCTCAACTCAAATCATGGAATTTCAGCTTTTTACGTGAGTAAAAGTGTAGGAAAATCAGAGAATTCGACATTTGGTTAGAGTGGGAACCTTTATTTATATCTGTACAATCAAACATCCCTTAAGAGATCAGACACTCAGAAACAAATAGAAAACTAGCTGTGTGAAACTAGCTGTAAAAAATAAACTTTCCAGTTCTGCCTGCACAAAGAGGTGTGAAAGGGTCCTTTCACTGCAAAAAAGTTCTTACTCAGATTGTTTTCTTCTTTCTAGTCCAGATATCTAAAAATTCTAAAATCAAGAAGCATTTTGGCAAAATAATATGCCAGTGGGGTAAGAAAAATAATCTTATCTCAAAGCGAAAGCAGATTACTTAGCTTGTTAGGGTTTTTAAAAAAAACACCTAATTTTGACATATTTCTGAAAACAAGGCAATATTTTTTACTCTTCTAGAAAATGATTCTTGATTTAAGAATTTGTACATATTTGCACTGGAAACAAGTAGAAACTCTAAACAAGAAAAGCATTTTTTGCAGTGCACCTGACCAGAGCTGGCCAATTCATCAGACAGCTGGCACTCAGGCTAATCACTCGCGCATATTCAAACAGAACAAATGACCCAAAAACACACACACGCAGACACACTCAGGCATGAAAGCAAGGGGGGGAAAAGACGCCGGCCGTATCCCATTTGGTCCTTTGGCCTGGAGGTGCACATCAATGATATAGCGAAAGGTCACAGCAGACAAATGTGTTAGCTTGCCGTTTGTTTGCTAAGTCTTGAGTGGTTGAAAGATGACGACGTTCACTTTCCAGCCTGCAACTTTATCAACTGAAGGCCGGTTGTTTGATTGCAGGAATGAGGATGGTGGTTCAAAATCAGTTTTGCGTGTCATAAATGAAATTCAAACTGAAAGAAAAGTTTGCCAACACCCTGCCACTCCTGAACATTCCTGATGTGGGAAGGCCACACAGTAGACTACCTGCAGCAGATTGAGTGTGTGTTATCATCTTTACACAGCCGATTGATGCAGATCTGTTCAGAATTCAGTGTAAAGATGCAAACACTTTATGTGTTGTATAAATACATAAATATTTTGGAAAATTTATGCTGCTTCAGGTCTGGGCTCTGTGCTGTGTAACGATGCTTTCAGTCATTAGTGTTTATAGTGTTGACATTTGCATCCTCAGCGGATGCTTTGAAAGTTTTCAGAGAGTCTGATGTGTGTGTGTGTGTGTGTGTGTGTGTTTTAAACCTTTTTTATTTCTTTTCTTTTATTCTTTTTATATATCGTCACCTTGGAACTATAAGGTTCTATCTACGTTTTGAATGATTTTGAGATATTGAGCTTCAAAGTTTTTGCTTTCCATAACAAACAGTGTGTGTGTAACATTTGTTTTTTAAATAAAAAGTCTTTAAATGTAAACAACTTATGAAAAAACATCCTATAATGTAAATAAGTTGTCAATTAATATGAATATCAATAACTCAATTTTGACAAAAATGTCAGAGAGCCTTATAATTCTAGGGTGACGTTAGGGTAAGGGTAAGCAGCCGCTTATAGCCGTATAGTGGTACGTACGGTATGGTACGGTTCGGGACGCTTTTAAGGCCTTTTCCACTGTCTAAAAGCATACCGAACCGAACCGTACCACTTTTTGGTCACCCTTTGCAAAGGGTACCAAGGGTACCAAAGAGTGACCAAAAGGCAGAGCTAGACGCTCAGCTGAACACTGTTGGTTTACAGAGATACGTCATTTGCTCGCGCAACAAGCCAGAATGAAAACAAAGGAACTGCCATGTTTAATATACAGCCGAGAGACAATGCTCCGAAATATTATAAACATATAATAATGAGCCATGGTCGACCCGAGCTCAAACAAACCTTGTCGTCGTCTTGATGAACAGCCACAAAGCCAAGAAGAAGAGCAGATTCTCCCCTGTGCCCGTAGTTTTTACGAGCCTGTCTTAAGCGCGAGTGGTTTCGCTTTCTCACTTGCGCCCGTGTGCGCGTCGATATTTAAAAAAAAACACTTCTTGAGCTGATGATAATAATGTGCGCTTGATTATTGACTTGCTTTTGAAACCCGATTCTTTCAGAAACAGACAAACGCAAGACTGGCGCGTGCAAAAACAAAAGAGAAGCCGTGGAAAAAACAAAGGAGCCAATTATTGTTTCAACGTGAAGAAACTGCTGGACTAACCTGGACTATTATGAACTCGGAATGACGAAATTACTCTCTAACGAAAGGCTACATGAGCTGGTAAAATTTAAAGACACAGATGAGAGGTTTGCACTGACTGGGGGCTCTATTTCGTATTGTTTTTGAACCTAAATAAGGCATAAATGTATGCCGTGTGTAGTTTTTCTGTAATTGGTAAAATCGGAGACTGTAGGGGGCTGTATGTGTTCATATATGCTGCATTTATTTATTTATTTTATACAATCGCAGACAGTAGGCTATTTCGCATCATTGATCTAGTTATAATCAGATCATGTTCATAGAAAGGTCAGTAATGTACATTTATACACCAGTGTTTATGTGTATAATAAAGCATCTGTTTTGTGAGAAGTGCTTCTTGTATGATTTGTGAACGACCCGTAAAGCTTTACTGTAAACATTTCCTCGAGCGGAAATGACGTCGACTGAAACTTTCTGTCGTACACCACGCCCACCAAGAGTACCCTTTAGCAGTGGAAACGCAAGCCTGATAAAGGTGACCCATACCGACCCATACTGTACCGTACTGTACCACTCAGTGGAAACGGGCCATTAGGGCCCTGGGGAATAATTCATATAGCTCTTCTATATATTTTCTATCATATGTTGTAAAATCTGTCTATAACCGTTAAGATTTTAAGATTATTACTTCTTTTCAAAACCAGGGGCCCCCATGAATGATGGAACGTTCCATCCGTACTGCACATATGCGAGGTGTGAGCGCTCTAATCAAGGAACCTAATCAATTACAGCCACACAGCCATCACTCACACCTGCAGCACTGAGAGCAGATTATTCCTCTGCATACCGATGCAAATGTTTCAGCATCTTGAGCGTGAGGTATTTCCCTGGTACAGTCAACTCGATCTGCTTCTCCTCCGTTTTAAATTCAATACTTTAAATGAACCGTTTATTCTTTTCTTGCTGTTGTTCAATCAGAGAATTTAGTGACACCAGTCTGCTAGTGATCAGAGCAGACGTAGAGAGTGCAAGAATTTTGAGAACATTTCGTGAAAAAAAAACTAGAAATACAACAAACAACGAAACACAACTTCCTCCGCGATCCTGCTGTCTGGAGGAAATGATGGAGGAAATGATGAGCGCTGTGAGCCTGTTAAGAAATCGAGGGCCTGTTCGCATAACATTTCCCAGTGAAACGGCTGCTGATTCATAATCAGCAATTACTCAATTCATATGAACAACGGTGATCAGATTAGTTTGATGGATTGTGAATTAAATTAGTTAAAAAATATATATATATTTTTTTATTACTACTATTAAAATCTAATCACAAGAAATGGCTAATTAACTGTACATCAGGGTGCCCAAACTCGGTCCTGGGAGGCTGGTGTCCTGCAAAGTTTAGTTCCAACCCTAATCAGACACACCTAAGCTAGCTAATCAAGTTCTTAATAGGCTTTCTAGAAACATCTGTTTCCCTGAGATGGGTTGCAGCTGGAAGGGCATCCGCTGCGTAAAACAAATGCTGGATAAGTTTGCGGTTCATTCCGCTGTGGTGACCCCAGATTAATAAAGGGACTAAGCCGTAAAGACAATGAGTTTATGAATGAAACATCTGTGCAGGTGTGTTGAGACAAGTTGAAACTAAAATCTGCAGGACGTGCCCTCCAGGACACTCCTGCTGTACATAGTTTGTGAATTTTTTTTTTTTAATTTGTGAATTTATTCCTTTTAATTTTACATTAGGGAGCTAAAGGTTTCTTTAAAATGTACTTTTATAAATAGTCTATACTTTTAAAAATGCAGTTTATTTTTCATAAATGCTAGAGCCCCATACCTGGAATTGCTTAGGGCCCCCAAATCACTCTGCCCCGGAATTCAGGCCAAACTCAATTCCAATGTAATCTTTCACAAACTGACTGAGAAATGTCAGATACACAATCAATCAAATATAGATCCATACAGATAAACAAAAACAAAACAAACAAACAAAATGTATAAAATAACAAACAAAAACAACATACAGTGCAGACATCAAACAGAAACTTTGTAAGGGCTTAGATAGAACCATATTATTGAAACAAAGCGTACAATGTTTTGGCCTTCTCACCCTGTACAAAGCCTCTAAATAGGTGGCAATCTTCGTTTAACGACAATCAAATGAGGAGCTGTTCCCAAAAGTTTGCATTTATAAATGAATAAATAAGTAAAACTATTAAACAATTTGCAGGTAAGTCAACATTTTTGATGTTCAAATGTACTCAACAAAATGTGTCCCAACAAACAGAGGGAAACATCGAAAGACATTGTTTTATCCAGTTGCCCACATCAGACCAGAAAAGATTAACCAAATCGTTTTTAAACTTTACTTTTAAACGTGTGCATCAGTATTGGTGAAGTTTACTCACTGCTGCCACCCAGAGGTCTGAGGAACACATATAGTTTACCATAAAAGATGAGCAAATAACAGAAATGATTAGTTTGTTTATCCACTGCCCATTAAAAGCTAAATTTACGCAATGCTCTAATCTTTAATATCAGATATATGTTATAATTATAATTATATATCTTATTTATATTGTACTTTTTGAAAACTAATTGTTATTTTTCAAATCTATATTGTGAAAAATATCTATATTGTGAGGGCAATTCTTTTTTTACTTGAACTTTAATGTTTAATTTGGCGTGTTAATTGTATTTATTCATTTATTTTTTTATCTATTTATTTATTCATTTATTTATTTATTTATTTTTTCACAGAATTTACCAACAATATCTGAGTTTATTTTGAAGTACTAAAATGATTTACTAAAAAATAGACAATATAGATTTGAAACAGATAGAGTAGTTTAAAGGAAGCACAATAAAGTCAGCATCTCGCCGTTATTTTAATATTATTTAGATATGTTGACAATAAGTTGTTCCACAAATCGTTATAAATTTAATTTTGTGCCTGAAGCAATTCAGGTATGTAATAAATGTAGTTAATTGACGGATTATTATTTATTATTGTTAGTTATTATTATTGTTATTATTCATTCATTCATTTTCTTTTCGGCTTAGTCCCTTTAATTATCTGGGGTCGCCACAGCGGAATGAACCGCCAACTATTCCAGCATATGTTTTACGCAGCGGATGCCCTTCCAGCTACAACCCATCTCTGGCAAAATTATTATTATTATTATTGCATTTTTTCCCAAGTTTTTTGTTTGTCTACTTGATGTTAAGTGTTGGTGTTTAATGTGTTAAATGTGTCCTTCTTGTTATATGTGAAGCACCACCATGTCAGAATGAATTGCCCCAAGGGGATTAATAAAGCTTTAATCTAAAACTGTGTTTACTGTATATATTGAATTAGCATTTTATTATTATAATCCAGACTTTTTTGTATCATTTTAGTACTTTAAAATAAACTCTAAAATGGCTGGTAAATTCAGCAAACAAATACTAATTATTGGGTTTAGTTGTAGCTGGATAGACATCCGCTGTGTAAAACATATGCCTGAATAGTTAACGGGTCATTCCACTGTGGCGACTCCTGATAAAGCAAGGACTAAACTGAAGGAAAATGAATGAATGAATATTAGGTTTATTGCTTTAATGTAGTAACAGAGGCAGCATATGTCATTTTTGTAAAGTTTATGTTAAGTTCATTTCATATTTATATTTATTTCAGCTATATTTCACACTCCTGTTTGAACACACTGGAAGTAATTTGATATCTAAACCATTATGTATGTGTGTGTGAATGGTGTGTATGGATGTTTTCCAGTGATGGGTTGCAGCTGGAAGGGCATCCACTGCGTAAAACAAATGCTGGATAAGTTGGCGGTTTATTCTGCTGTGGCGACCCCAGATTAATAAAGGGACTAAGCCGAAAAGATAATGAATAAATGAATAAACCATTATATTTTTATACCATTTATTTATATATTTTAATTCAAAAACTGCCAGTAAATTTCTGAAATATAAAAAATCTGAAATTTACAAATATAATTTCAATTTTATTATTATTTATTTATTTATTTTGCATATAATATGAAACGGGGCGCCACGGTGGCATAGTGAGTAGCACGTTCGCCTCACAGCAAGAAGGTCGCTGGTTCGATCCCCAGCTGGGCCAGTTGGCATTTCTGTGTGGAGTTTGCATGTTCTCCCTGTGGTTGCGTGGGTTTCCTCCGGGTGCTCCGGTTTTCCCCACAGTCCAAAGACATGCGGTACAGGTGAATTGGGTAAGCTAAATTGTCCGTAGTGTATGAGTGTGAATGAGAATGTATGGATGTGTTTCCCAGAGATGGGTTGTGGCTGGAAGGGCATCCGCTGCGTAAAACAAATGCTGGATAAGTTGGCGGTTCATTTCGCTGTGGCGACCCCGGATTAATAAAGGGACTAAGCCGAAAAGAAAATGAATGAATAATATGAAACGGTATCATACTCAGTCATCTTTTATTTCATTCATATAATCTGGGGTCACCACAGCGGAATTAACTGCGGATGCCCATCCAGCTGCAACCCATCATTGAGAAACATCCATACACAGTCATTCACACACATACGAACAATTTAGCTTACCCAATGCCGGAGCACCCGGAGGAAACCCACGCGAACACAGGGAGAACATGCAAACTCCCACTGCGCCACCATGACGCCCCATCTTTTATTTATAACTTCATAAAATATGTTTTACAGTGTATTATTAGTTAACTATAACAACTCGATTACTCTATACAAAAACACACAAATGCATTTATATAAAATGACTTAAATACCACAGTTTTCTTATGTGCATTTAAGATAATTAGTAATATTTTAGGGATGGAACATAAAGTCACCAATCTAAGGGCAACCCCAATGTCCTGATATTATATAGGTAAGGAAGAGCAAATTTGTGAAAATGATTGGAGGCATCATTGAGTCTGCAGCTCGAAACAACGTCTCCAAGTGATCAGTTTCAGGGCTAATTCCTCCCGTGACTGAACCTCCAGATCTTTCCTTACTGAAATCAAGTGCTTGTGATTTTTGATCCTCCTCTTCATCCTCCAATTCCCTCAATGTCTCCACCTCCCACTCAACATACACACACAATTAAACATTCAAAGGCAATTACCTGCATGGCTTCCTCTGCGATGAGGACGAGGTTCGGAGCTGAGCCTCATTAATGCAGCGGCACGCAGGACGACCATGAGCGCTGGAACATTCTTACCAAAAAAAAACCCTGCAAAACAAACACATGGCTCTCACAGAAACACACTCCAGTGACTTTCAATTAGCCTCATTAGACTCATTTGAGGGAAGTTAATTAAAACATTATCTCAGCAGCCCGCCTATTGTTTCATTTCTCAAGTGTTCGAGGGATAGTTCACCCAAAAGTTGTGCCGTCCAAGATGTTGTTGACTTTTTTCTCTCTTCATTAGAATATTAAAGAATTTGTTTGCTTGAAATTGTGGTTCTTGTGTAGTCGTTTAATGCAAGGCTGAGAGTCAAACAAACATACACAGGCAAAAAACAAAACAAAACAAAGGTAATGATGATTAGATTAAAGCAATAACAACAAGGTAATAATGTTCAGTTTCTTGCACAGGCAGACCCTTTCACTTTATAATCCCCCCGTGTATAAATGTTCTTTTATGTGTTTCTTCCAGTGGGGCGACTTAGTGGCTCAGTGGCAGGGACGGCCCTGTACATTTGAGGGCCCTACGCAGAATAATTTTGGGGCCCTTTCTTGCTCTTAATAGTGGAGTATTGCCATTGCAAACCAGCCCACAATAATTATATTGCTTTTTAAATACAATCACTGAAACCGAAAAGTAAAGCCTGAATTCTTCTACTTAATAACTGTGTGAATCATTTGGACATTTTAAAACAGTACTGTTTTCATCTACTAGCAGCTTCCAAAATAAAGAATTAAACACTCTTTAAGCGACCAGTGATTCCCACTTTGTGTCCTTCTGGAGCGTTTAAAACATATTCGATTAATTTAGCAAACAGATTGAAGATTCTATAAAAGATTCAAGGTTAAGTTTTTTTTTTTTCTTATAAAATTCCAAAAGCAAAAACCCTGCAATGAAACGATACTGAACAATAAATAGCCAAAAGTGAAAATGCATTACTTAGTAATAAAATATACATTCTGAACTCATTAAAAACTCAAAAAAAAATATTACCATTAATGCAAAGATTGCTAAATCAATATAAAAAATCAATAAGCAAATAATGTATGAAAAATAATAATAATAAAACACATAAGAAAAAGGAAAGCAGCAAATATTGGGTTCTACCCAAACACAAACTTTTATTATTTCCTTTAGTCTCCTGCCCTGTTCCTTTGAGATGCAGGGTCCAGAGCTTATATTAAACTATGATTAATTCAATTAGGACGTCACTTTTATAAACATGTCTCAGGAAAAATATTCCCAGTGTGCAGAATATGTCAGTGAAAGACACTTTAGTTTTGCATTTCAGTAAAATGTGTTTTAGACAAAAAAAAAAAACGGGTCTGTCAAACCAGGACAAAATTAAACAGAACACAAAACTCATATGAAAAATGAGATGCTGCGAGCTTCCTGTTGATCACATGACCTTCACACGAAAACAACTTCAACTTTAATAAAATAGTGATTTTTTTTATTTTCTTTACAGTGAAAATGTATAAATCTTTAAGTACTAAAGCACTGTCAATGAAGATCATTTGTAAAATGCAAATAAAAATTATTTCAGCAAGGAAACGGCTCGCACTAGTGGGTTGTCTGGGCCCCCTAGTGGCGGCGGGGCCCTAAGCAGCCGCTTAGTTCGCTTAGTTCGCTTAGTTCGCTAGGGAGGGCCGGCTATGCTCAGTGGTTAGCACAGCTAGAAGGTCGCTGGTTTGAGTCAGTTGGCATTTTTGTGTGGAGTTTGAATTTTCTCCCAGTGTTCATGTGAGTTTCCTCCGGGTGCTCCGGTTTCCACCACAGTCCAAAGACATGTGCTATAGGTGAATTGAATAAACTAAATTAGCCGTGCTGTATGTGTGTGAATGAGTGTGTATGGGTGTTTCCCAGTACTGGGTTGCAGCGGGAAGGACATCTGCTGTGTAAAACAAATGCTGGATAAGTTGGCGGTTCATTGAGCTGTGGCGACCCCTGATAAATAAAGGGACTAAGCCGAAGGAAAATGAATGAATGTTTCTTCCAGCCTGATCTCACGAGGAATCGTAACTATTGTACGTTTTGTCAGTTAAGTGGCTAATTCGTATGAATTCATATGAGTTTAGTCGTACAAAAAATGCACGATTTAAAAAAAAGGAGGCACCCAACCCCACCCATAAACCCAACCATCATTGGGGGATGAGCAGATCTAAATTGTACGAATGAGATTCTACAATTATTCGCCACAAATTCAAAAAGTTACGAATTGCCGTGAGATTGTGTTGGTTTCTTCTAATGCAAACTCACGGCAATTTGTAACTTTTTGATTTATTGGCGAATTCCTATAAATTTGTGCCTTTTTAAAAAAATTACATTTTCACATGGTCGCTGGTACGAGTCTCAGCATTTCTGTGAGGAGTGTGCATCTTCCCGTGTTGGCGTGGGTTTCAATCGGGGTGCTTCAGTTTCCCCCACAGTCCAAAGACATGCACTAAAGGTGAACTGAGTAAACAATATTGGCCGTCGTGAATGAGTGTGTTTAAATGTAAGAGTGTACGGGTGTTTCCCAGTACTGGGTTGTGGTTGGAAGGGTCTCCACTTCGTAAAATGGCTGGAATAGTTGGCGGTTCATTCCGCTGTGGCAACCCCTGATAAATGAGGGACATTTATATACAGATTAGGCAGAAATTATTAGAATATCTTTTTCAAATATTTCCGAAGTGATTTCCCAAAAGAGAAGATTTTTTTTCAACACATTTTTAATTATAATAGTTTTAATAACAAACGTCCAATCACTATTTTTTTGTATTTTCCGTGATGACAGTACATTTAAATGGGTATTTTGGAAGATGCTAATATTTGCTAATAGAGTTTAGTGCAATTTAAAGGCTTAACTACGTTAATTAGATCAACTGTTCAGTTAATTAGAAAAGTCATTGGACAACATTACATTCAAAAGAATAATGTTGCTGCTTGTTCAAACTACTTATGTAAAATTAACTTAACACCATTCTTGAGATTTTTTCAGGGGACAACTTCAGTGTTTTATGTCCAGTCCACCTAGATTTGTTGTTGTGTTGGGACAACCTAAATGAATTTTGCATTTTTTTTTTTTTATTGTGCACTGTAACAAATGCTGGGTTCTATACAATTCTTTTATGTTATCGCAACACAAACTGATTGTTAATTGTTTTTACAAATTTAAGTGGATTAAACATAAAACACTTAAGGTGTCCCAAAAATTTGCAATAATTGTGTTGATTCAGCTTATATTAAATAAGTAGTTTGAACAAGCAGCAAAAATCACATTTAAAGTGTAAGTGGGATAAAAATACTGAGCATGCAAAAAAAACTGCATTTATTCCATTCAAATTATAAGGAATGAATGTCTCCAAAAGAACAAATACAACAGGAAATACTATAAAAATGCCCCTGCTATGTTAAACATTGAGGCATTTTGAAAAATAATACAAATTTCACAAAAGGGATACATATTTTGCCTTCAACTCTGCATATTTTCTGAGAATTCAGATGTAAAAATAATACTTTATGAACATTTGTGAAAAATCTTTTACAACCTCCTCATCTGTACAGCCTTCTGTTGTTTATAGGCTGTAATGTTGTAGACCGCTTTTATGACATATGTAAAAGACACCAATATTTTGCATGTAGTCTGCAACTTTTATGTCTTTTCACCTTCATGATCTGTTCAAGGAAACATTTTCACACCACCACATCAGCAAAAACTCTGAAATTGCCTAATGTTGATTTTGCCAAGCTCTATTGTTCGAGTCCTTATGTTTGGTATTCATGAAGCAGACTTTGGATAACCAATTACTTAAATATAAGCACGTTTCATTTTCCTCGATCATTATAATATAAACCCACAATTAAAAATAAAAGTTTCAAAAGCTAGTGCCATAGAAGAACTATATTTGGTTCCACAAAGAAAGTTCTTTAAAGAACTCAATTTTAAAGCACATATTTATGATAATGCAGATTTTTTTTTTCCAGAAACCTGTTGTGGAATGTAAATGTTAACATTTGATGTTACCGAGGTTCTTCATGGAACTATCGATGCCAATGGACTGCATGGGCTGCATTTTTGCATCCATTAAATATGGAGGTAAGCCAAACGCCACAGAATCTGGCACCTAAAGTGTCAAGATCTTTTTTTTCTGTCAGCAAATTGTCATGCTGTTCTGACGGCAGCGGTAGCAGGTTATCTATTTCCTCTTTATTTAATTTTTTTTTCTGCCAGCTGTTAATGAATAACAGATAAGGTGAGGAATCAGCACATTTCCTTCCAGCTCAGACAGTAATCAATGTTTCTGCGGTCTGTGTAAATGGAGGTATTGTTTTATGCGCTTTTATGTAAACTGTCCTCACTCCACATTCAGGTTCATCTGAAACAGAGTAGACTGCACAAAAATTATTTGGGGAAGATGGTGATAAATGCTTGTTAATATCTTTGGACTGAAATTTCAGAGAAAAATATATTTTAAAAAACAATAAACATGAACTTAAAAGATGAATAATTAATTAGAAATCATTTTGTATCATTTAGTATACAGTTTTAGACAACATTTTCATTCTGGAAAAATCTCTTTTAGTTTGGCCGGAATTAAAAAAAAATAATAATAATTTTTTAAAAAAGCAAAAATTGCTAAAGTTAATGTTATTGGGCCCTTTAAGAATTGTTTTGTTGTTGTTTTTTTAACTCTGTTGTTGAATGACTTGCCTAATTATCTTGGCTAATTAACCTAATCGACCAATTAAAACCTTTTAATCCCACTTTAAACGGAATACTAGTATGTTACTAGTAAAATATTATCTGCGGTTATACTAGCAATGATTAATTATCATTCATTCGTTTTCTTTTCGGCTTAGTCCCTTTATTAATCTGGGGTCGCCACAGCGGAATGAACCGCCAACTTATCCAGCATTTGTTTCATGCAGCGGATGCCCTTCCAGCTGCAACCCATCTCTGGGAAACAACCATACATTCTCATTCACACACATACACTACGGACAATTTAGCCTACCCAATTCACCTGTACCACATATCTTTGGACTGTGGGGGAAACCAGAGCACCCGGAGGAATTCCATGTGAACACGGGGAGAACATGCAAACTCCACACAGAAATGCAAACTGACCCAGCTGAGACTCGAACCAGCGACCTTCTTGCTGTGAGTCGACAGCACTACCTACTGCGCCACCGTGTCGCCAATGATTAATTAAATTATTAGAAATTATTCATTTTCTTCTCAGCTTAGTCCCTTTATTAATCTGGGGTCGCCACAGCGGAATGAACCGCCAACTCATCCAGCATTTGTTTTACGCAGCGGATGCCCTTCCAGCTGCAACCCATCTCTGGGAAACATCCATACACACTCATACACTACGGACAATTTAGCCTTGCCCAATTAACCTATACCACATGTCTTTGGACTTGTGGGGGAAACCAGAGCAGCCCACGCAACCACGGCGAGAACATGCGAACTCCACACAGAAATGCCAACTGACCCAGCCGAGGCTCGAACCAGCGACCTTCTTTATTAGAAATTAGTTATTAAAATTATTCTGTCTAAAAACAGCACCTGCAGAACAATTTCACACGAGGGCTTATATAAAGCCCTAATGTCTTCAACTGTATACGACTGTAAACATGTTTTTTTTTATTAATAAAAGAAATTAAGATTAAATTTAGTAAGGGATCATTCTAAATGTCTGGTCAGAGATGTGGTATATGCACATAGACTTTTAATTTCAGCCATCCAGCCTTAGTGCTTATTGGTGAACTGTTTAAGAATCAGTGATCTACACTGCCTGATAGATATATGATTTAAAGTGGGTCTCAGACCAGACAAGAAGCACTGCATTAAATTCCATTTTCCCCTGCCATGTCTTTAAAATGACAATTTAATTTACCCTAGTATTTTTCAATCTCTTTCATCTAGTTTTATGCTTGAACAACTATGAATGCTTAAGTCTATTTAACTGAATGACTGAACTGAGTGCGTATGTTAATGACATTACAACATCGATGCTGTAAAAGTAACCTTCTGAAATTGAAAATAGTCACATTCAGCTTTCACCGGAAGTTTATCATTGGCTGGAAGACACTGGCTGTGCATATAGCCCATTACATGACACTGTCAAAAATTCTTGCTGACCTGATTTTATTTATCTGAATCAAATTAACTTTTCTAGTCATCTCAACGTACATCAATCAAACTGATGAAAAATATTTTGTTAAACTTTGTATAACTTTCGTTGAAACATGATAAACTAATTAGTGAAGTTTATTTATAAACTAATTTCGAGAGGATCACCAGCTTATGATTGCTTACAGCTGGTCCCGCATTATTCAATTTATGATTTACCAATCAGACGATTCTTAAGTCACTATAAATACCCTAAGTTCCACATCACAGCGATCTTCGTTTTGAAGAATCCCCCCTTCCACCCCTACTCCTCCTCCTTTCCTAGATGGGTGGCACAGTGGCCCAGTGGTTAGCACTGTTGTCTCACAGCAAGAACGTCACTGGTTTACCAACCCAGCTGACGTTCCTGTGCAGAGTTTACATGTTCTCCTCGTGGGTTCCCCGGTTTCCTCCCAAAGTCCAAAAACATGCAACTTAAGTTAATTGACTAATCCAAATCGGCACCATAGACATGCTCCTAGTAAGTAGTTATCTCTTAAGAGCAGTCACTATCTGTTCATTAGCTACAGCAGGGGAGTTCTCGAGATCTACCTGAGCTCAAACTCCCCTCTCGCCTTACAAACGGGAGGGAGCCCCGGGCTCGAGGATCTTATGAGCTCAGGGCTCTCTCCCGAGACAGCATGCCAAACATGCTTTATAATCAATCATCAGCTAAGTGTGAACTCTTGAAAAATAAGTTAAATCAACATAAAAATACTTGTGTTGACTTTGTCATTACATTTTTTACAATGCAATACCTTTATTTTGTATAAAGCCACTGTTTTCTGTTTCTCTTTCATGCAGTATAATTAATATTGGGTAGAAATTCATAACTTGTGACAAAAGCATTTCATAACTTTTTGATTAAGTGGCTAATACATATTCATTTGTACAATACATACATTTTAAAATCATTTACTCATTTCCCAGTTACAGTTGAGCACTACTCCTTAAAAAAACGTTTACATGTTATGAACTCCTAAGAATTTGTACAAATTATCCACTTTTCTGACAATACATAGTTACATTTCCTCGTGAGATCAGGTTGACTAATAAGTTTGGAGTTTACATGAAGACGATTGCTTTCAAGAATTTGCACCTTTAAACTAATCTTCAAATGTTTGCATTTTCACTCTTTTTTTTGATGTTTTATTTTATATGTGAGCAATTCCAGTATTATAGATGTGACATTTGCAGTACAAACTCAAAACATAAACGCACAGATAAGGTATATGTTAACATTTTATTGAAACATCTGTTTACATTTTCCAAAACAAATATAAACACAATTATGGATCAGAAAAATATCAATCTGAAAACAATTTTTATACTTTAAATGAGGAAAATAAACATGCGTTATGGATGTGACGAAAAAAGTCTGCGAGCTTACAGTATACAACATACTTTGTGGAAAATCTGTGGATTCAACTGCACAATTTAAAATAAATAATGATAATCACAAGGATAAGTGTCGGCTCACTATAGAACAAACATGGTTGGTTTTATTTTAATTTACATTTTTGCATTTATAAAGAAAAAGCTTCGTTATGGATGTGACACTTTTCTGTCATGGATGTGACGGATGTGAAATTTCCACTTGTGAGATTTTGGTAAATCAAATATAATTGTTTGAAAACATTGACAGAGACATTTTTGAGTATTTGTACAGCACTGTAAAATACAAGGATACACAAAAAAAATTAAAAGGGTTTCGCTATTCATGATGACAAATTATTTTTTTCATGGCAAGGTTGACATTTGCATGGAATTGCTCATTTACATTTTACTTTACATCACCAATAAGAACAAAAACCTTTTGACTCAAATGCACTCTTCGCTGTAAAATGTTTATTGCTGAATCTCAGTTGTCATCTAATATCATTATAAATGCAATATATCCTTTTTGAGTCGGTATATTGTCACCAATTTTTAGTTACCCAAAATTCCCATTTGATCTCCAACGACCACAAACCAGGTTCAATCAACAGTGTCAGTTCGGAATCTCTGAGTGAATCTGCTTGGCATTGCTCTTTCAATGCCCCCCCCTGAGATCGCAATCTTGTGCAAATACCTGGCAACATGCCACCTAATGTTAAAGCCAAAGTTATCCATTATTTCATGAGTAAAGAGAAAAACTTCACACTCAATCAACCGTGGCGTCTGTCCTGACATCTCGAAACACCTTCGCTCTCAACACACATGGCTTCATTCAACTATACACCTAATGTCCTGTCACATAACACCAATAAAAGTGCTTAAAAAACATTAGTGTTTGCACAACAGCACAGAAAAGTGAGAAAGAATCGATCTTATTTTATGGAAGTGAGGATATCTGGACAGTCTTGTCTTTTTTGTTTTGTTTAATGTTGTCACTATGGTGCTGATGGTCACCAACTGACCCCCCTTTTTTCAGTTTGGACTCTGCCTTTTTGTCCCTTTGTCTCCACGGTCCTCTGCTCCTCCGCTAATGAATTCATCTGCACATCTCTGTTCCTCAGCCAGCACATTAACCCCGACCACTGGAGCCATCCTTATGGAAAAACGGTCCCTCTCCAAGCATGGAGAGCCACATCGGATTGACCTTTCCACCCCGGCCCCCCTCTCGACCCCTTGCTCTGAGTCTCGGTCCATCTGCATTTCAACACAGCGCCAGCGCATACCCAAACTCCTCCTGCCCCGCGATGACACATTATTGTCAACAGCCCATGGGGGTCTCCAAACCACCCTCCTGGGTGCCCGGACTGCATGCCATCGTAGCGTTCCCTACATTCAGGAATGAAGCGGTGGAAACGCTTGGACGATTTCTGTGTTGGGAATGAAATTGAGAGTCATTGACTTGTTCACTCCTCTGACTGATCAGCCATTACTACTGTAGCTCTTTCCAAACCCCCTGCTGAGACACTCAATGACAAAACAGAGCTAATGAGGACCTGTTTACAACGGGTATTAACATGCATTTTCAGTGATCTGATCACAAGTACTCACCTGAGATGGATTACCGTTTCCATCTGGTAATAATATGCATTCCAATAGGTGTCTTTTGATCAGTGCATCTAATATTGTCATGCTCTACATCAGAGGTTCTTAAACTTTTTTCACCAAGTACCACCTCAGAAAAAAAATGTCTCCCCAAGTACCACCATAAATACAGTAGCGTTGTAGGCATAATTAAGCAGGTACACCTCTGCACAGTTCAAAAACGTGGCAGATTAATTCTTCTTATTATGAATATTTATTATTGTCAGCCACTTTTAACATTCTAAGTAGTTCGAACATTAACACTGTACTGTGCTTACAGGTAAAAATAAATAAATAAAACATCAACGTTTAAAAAAATAAAATGTGCTTTAAAGTTCATTAAAAATGGCACTGTACTTAAAAAGTCAAAAGAAAACTAAATAGTATTATCATAAATTAGCCTATTCACTTATTTCACTTATTTGTATGTATTTAAAATCATGACATTATCTTGTATTTTAAATATATGAATTGGATTTACATATTTAAATTAGAAATTATATCTGCATACAGTAGCGTAAGAGTAGGCTTTGTGTGTCAGAAAAGCAAGTGATTAAAATTTACCTGTCAACATTGGGATAAAAAAATGCGAGACACGCCCCCAACAACCGTTATAAATATGGGGAGGAAATTTGCATCAAATAATAGAATGCATAACAAACATTAGAAAATTGAAAGTAAAATAAAAGGTTTAGCCTATTAAAATCTATTTACTGATCACATCGGTGTTATCGTACTCATCAAAGGATTAAAAATGTGTTTACTGTTTAACTTTAATTATTCAGCGATTCCTCCATGTACCACTAGAAAGAAGCCTGCGTACCACTAGTGGTACACGTACCACAGTTTGAGAACCCTTGCTCTACATAATACATGCTTAGTGCTTGAGAAAAGGTTGAGGATAGTGAGTAAGTTTTGAAACACAACCTAGCGGACATCTTGATGTCAAAACAACATTAAAAAACACATTAAAAACACATGAAATGCAAATCGATTTGATGTTAATTGATGTCCAAATGACATTAAATTGACATCTAACATTGGCATTAAAAATTGATTACAGGACAGTCCTATTTTACAGTGATGTTTTGACATCAGGGTAGATTACATGCATTGTAAGGATACAGAATAACAGGATAAATCTGTCATTTGGAATTTAAGCTTTCAGATGAATACAATTTTCTTATATAGTGGTCCCTCACTATAACGCGGCTCACCTTTCACGGCCTCGCAATTTCATGGAATTTTTAGTGCAATTTGAAACATTCTGCACCCTCAAAGGCACCAGCGGTAGCACCCAAAAAGCAGAGGAAGATGCTAACCGTTGCACAAAAAGTTGGACTTCTGGAAATGCTAAAGGAAAGTATAAGTTACACGGCTGTAGGGCACCATTACGGAATAAATGAATCTTTGGTTCATTACATTCAGTTTTACAGCCACGAAACATTAAAACACATTTTTTGAGCTGTTGACAGTCATATATATGTGTCCCACGCTGCTATAAACACTATTAGGACACATATATTTCGCTAAAGAGTGAAAATTGGTTGTTTTTGCATTATTTCGAGCAAATTCGTTACTCCGGTTTGAAACAAATTTTTGAAGCTGCGTCACACCGATGAGATCCATGCGTGTATTCCAGCCTGAAGAGTGGATGTCTGTACTGGCCAGTGCATCGTGACGTTGAGTGTGTGGCATTAATTCATGAGAAAGACTTGGTTCAAACCAATCAGTGCGCTCTATTGTGTATGCGGTGCAACTTCATTAATATGCATGATAGCTTTGAAGATTGTCTGTACCCGTTGCAGTCTTCAGAGAGACGCCACGCTGTGTTGCCAAAACAAGTGGAAGAAGAAGAATTGTTTGGAGACACAGGTCGTCAGAGTTGTGTTTATGTGCTGCAACAAAGGTTTTGTTTTCATTTCCCCGCTATGAGAGCGCGGCTGGACTTACGCAGCAGAAATGCGTTTGTAAGGAACTTTTTTTTCAACCGAGAGCTTTCAGCATCTGGAAATAGTGAAATCCGGATTTGCCCCTCGTCTCCTTTTAAAACAGACATGGCTCCAGTTCATGTTGATTGTCCTGCTCTACAGATATGGTAAGCGATCAGTGCTCTTTGTTTGTTTATTCAGATGGCAAAGTTAGTTCGTATTGTGAGCAATACTGTTTCATTGTTTAAAGACAGACCTTAGTCAGAGTAATTAGAACTGATAATGACTTTACAGTACGTTAATATCACTACAATATTAAAGACTGAAAGATCCGCTGTAAACACTGCTCTCCAAGTGGAAACATGTAAACACCGCAGTCTATACACACACGGCTTTCTGACGCTACCAACCGAGGGCTTCTAAGTTACCGAGAAATGCAGAGGGTTTTTTTATTTCTCTCATACGCCTTGCGGTATTAAACATTCCATTAAATCCGCACTCTTCCAGCAGTTCCTTACATCTAATATCTTGATTGTCACGGGGGGCATGCAGAAAATGTTCCTGAATAAAAGTGAAAGTGCCAAACTGCAATTACAGTCACCAAATTAATAATTTGGCAAATAATTTGTTTACTGATGTCCAGGTAAACACATTCACTGTCTTTCTCCCCCTGCGTCTGTGTGTTTGTTGTGCCTCTGTGAAAATCAGCGCGTGCACAAATGGAAACTCCCATTATGCAAAACCTTCCCTCTTTCCCTCCCCCAACACTCCTACCTAAACCGAGCTGGACACACCCACTTTCCTGAGCTTTTCCAAACTAGAGGTGTGAAAACACCCCGCTGAGACTGGGGGGTTTCGTGGCCCTTTGAACGTCTATAATAACTGTAAAAAATAAAGTGGACTACTTCGCAGATTTTGCCTATTGTGGGTTATTTTTAGAAAGTAACTCCTGCGATTAACGAGGGACCGCTGTATACATGTTTGTACTCTTATTTTGGTGGTCATAAGGGCATCAATGTGTGAATGTCAAATAGACGTCAATGTGTTGAAATCAAATCGATTTGCATTTTTTACCGTTTTTTTTTTTGATGGCATGCTTGATGTCAGTTTGATGTCGTCTTGACATTAAGTGTCTGCTAGAAATGTGTTTTGGTACAACACAGACAAGGATGACCACATTATTTTACAATAAAATTCGCATCTCTTTTTGGGGTTTGTAGAAGCAGTGTACAAGACATCATCATCTGGAAGAGAAGGAATTCTGATTACATAATATGACTGACAGATTTAGACAGAATGGATGCTCTCTGACTCGTAGCGCTGTGCTCTGTATGCTGTTTCAAACCTTTTAGATTGCCAATTTCAGAGGAAAATAAATAGAAGTTAAATTGCGTATGATGAAATATCAAGTAAGCATGTGTCAACTAATGTGTTCTCAGGGATACACGGATGATAAAAAGTATATATTCTCCTCCGGGGTGCTTTTCTTTTCTGTTTTTCAAAACAGCACCAACATTCTTGCCCTTCTGTGCAACGGCTGTCACTTTAGCCAGGTGATCTAATCTTCAGTGGGTGAGGAGGGCTCACTTCGATAATTCACAAGCAAACAACTCTTCTTAGCCTAATATTCTAGTGAATCAGTCTGATTCCCAAACAAATGACTCCTTTGAGTCTGATCTTTCAATGAAAATTGTGACTAGTGCAGTCTGATTACCAAGCAAATGACAATCAAATAACAACAATCTTTTATTAAATCAATCCAGAACAAATGAACTCTTCTGAGCCCACTATTTTGGTGGATCTGTCTGATTCAGAGACAAATGACATGAGTCCAATCTTTCAGTGAATCAAAAGCATAAATCATGACAGGTGCAGTCTGATTCTCAAACAAAAGACTCTTCTGAGCCTACTATTTCAGTAAATCAGTCTGATTCCAGTCACGGTCTGGTGTAGGGAGAGGGAGCGAGGAAACAAGTGCAGAGAAAAAAAGGGTATTTATTTATGATAAAGTAAAATAAAAGGCAAAACAAACAAACCCGAGGGGAAAAACATAGAAACAAACTTTACTGGGCAGGCTGGCAGGGATCAGGGCTAAACAAGGCAACATACGACAGGGAAGTATAAACAACAAACTGGCACAGAACAGCAGACATGAGGAGAATATAAGCAGAAATAATTAACACATAAACAGGTGAACATGATAAACTAATAATGGGTTAACAAGGAGGGTGAGACTAGACTATAGACGGGACAGCACCAAAACAAGAATTTACAAGACTGGAGTGGCAGCACCCTGACAGATTCCAGGACAAATTACTCTTTTCCAATCTTTCAGTGAACCTATCAGATTCCCATTCAATTGACTCCTTTGAGTCCCGTCTTTTGGTGAATCATAAGCATACATTGTGACAAGTGAAATCAACAAACAAGTGACTCTTCTGAGTCCACTTTTTCAGTGAATATGTCTGATTCCCAAATAAATGACTCATTTGAGCCCAATCATTGAGTGAATCATAAGTGTAAGTCGTGACAAGTGCAGTCTGATTCTCAAACAAGTGACTCTTCTGAGCCCACTATTTTAGTTAATCTGTCTGATTCCCAAACAAATTACTCATTTGAGCCCAATCTTTCAATAAATCTGTCTAATTTCCAACCAAACAACTCCTTTAAGTCCAATATTTCAGTGAGTCATAAGTTTAAATCATGACAAGATCAGTCTGATTCCCAAACAAGTGACTCTTCTGAGCCCACTCTTTCACTGAATCAGTCTGATTCTGAAACAAATGATTCATTTGAGTCCAATCTTTCAGTGAATCTGTCTTATCCCCAAATGAAGGACTCCTTTGAGCCCATTCTATCAGTGGATCATAAGTCTAAATCTTGACAAGTGCAGTCTGATTCCCAAACAAGTGACTCTTCTGAGCCCAATATTTCAGTGAATCTGTCTGATTCCCAAAAAAATGACTAATTTGAGCCCAATCATTCAGTGAATCATAAGTGTAAATTGTGACAAGATCAGTCTGATTCTCAAACAAGTGACTTTTCTAAGCCCAATATTTCAGTGAATCTGTCTGATTCCGAAATAAATAATTCATTTGAATAAAATCTTTCAGTGAATCTGTCTTATCCCCAAAAGAAGGACTCCTTTGAGCCCAATCTTTCAGTAAATCATAAGTCTAAATCGTGACAAGTGCAGTCTGATCCTCAAACAAGTGACTCTTCTGAGCCCAATATTTCAGTGAATCTGTCCGATTACCAAAAAATGACTCATTTGAGCCCAATCATTCAGTGAATCATAAGTCTAAATCGTGACAAGTGTAGTCTGATTCTCAAACAAGTGACTCTTCTGAGCCCAATCTTTCAATAAATCTGTCTGATTCCCAAACAAACGAGTCCAATATTTCAGTAAAATATTTCATAAGTATAAATCATGACAAGTGCAGTGTGATTCTAAAATTCCAGATTGAGTCGCTCTTAGTGATGGGTCGTTCTTGAACGATTCGTTCATTTTGAACGAATCTTTAATATGACTCGGGAACGACGAGTCCTCTCAGGGAGTGATTCGTTCATCCGCGCATGCGCAGATTGCGCACAGATGTGCAGGTTTCATTCATTTTTCAAGTCTTTTAATTCATTCATCACGCGAAAGACAAAAGCCAATCATACGCGTTTAGAGCCGGAAAGAGATTTGATCCGTTCATGTATCGAGTCCTCTGTTTGAGTCACTCGGTCATCACGTGAAAGACAAAAGCCAATCATATACATTTAGAGCCGGAAAGAGTTTTGATCCGTTCACCTCCCGAGTCCTCGGTCCGAGTCGTTCAACACGTGAAAGACACAGAAGCCAATCGTATGCATTAAGAGCCGGAAAGAAATTTGAACCGTTCACCTCCCGAGTCCTCGGTCTGAGTCATGTCTCTTTACATTTTGTCACGTGATGAACGAACCAGAAGACTCGAAAGGTGAACTAGTCATGGCTCCTTTCGGCTCAGACTGTGTACATTGGTTGAGATTATATGGACTGTCCGTGTGACGTGAACGAACCACTGAAATTTGAAGACATGAAGAGGTGAGCTGAGCAAAGAGGCAAAAATATCTTCATAGACAAAAGAGCAGGCAAACAGTGAATGATTATTTGCTCTTATAGCATTCTATTTATGACTTGTTTGCAGTGTGATCAACATTTGGGCTAGTTGTACATGTGTTTGGAAGCAATTCGTAACAGTTAAATAATATATTGGCAAATTGAACGAAATGAATGAAAAGACTCGAAAAAAGATTCGTTCATCTTGATGAACGAGACTTAAAGATCCGAGTCAGTAAAATGATCCGAACTTCCCATCACTAGTCGCTCTCTTTTACTCAATGCAGCCATACTTGAAATAATGAATCTACTCTCTAAAAGCACTGATTAATTGAACTATTAACGAATTAGTGGAAAATGTGGAATTTAGTCCCAAAAAATCGGTTCTTTAATATTTCAGAATGAAAATTACATACTTTTTGGAAAATAACTATGAAATATTTATATTCATACATTAGATTGACCACAACAATATATTTTTTAAGATAAAATTTCAATAAATTGATCATCTCGACATGAACATACTGCAAACTTAAGCGAATGACTTGGAAGGATTGGGACAGAAGGAAAGAGTCCCTGCGGCGACTCGCTCATTGAGCATGCAGCGAAGCCCAAGTTTCTCAGGAACACTCATAAAGCGCTGTGCCGCTTTACAACCGCATTGCACAACATCACATGCCTTGAGAGATGGGATATTACCTGAGATAAGGCAAGAGGGATCAAGCTTGGCACCAACCTGACCTCTCTCTCGATCCCTCACACACAAACACATTTCAGACGGGGATTTCAGGCCTCCCAAGGCTTTTCCGAATGACATTACAAGTCAGGCACCGATGCAGTCGCTATGAGATGTATTTGCACAAACCCTCCTTCCGGGACTTTAATACGTCTTGCTGGAAAGTTGCAGACAACGAGATGTTTTGGTGGACGAAATCAAGGAGGATCAGTGCACTACCGCGAGCACCGTGTCACTTGTAGATTCTATAAATCATGTCTCTGTGATAAGCTAATTGCCTTACCCTTGACAGCAGCTCGCTGAGAAAGCAATAAAGGGGCAGGATTACAAGATGTTGAACCATAAAGAGCTGGCCGCTAGTGGAGAAAGAGGGAAGGAGAATGATGAAAGAGCGCCAATTATTGAGGGAGAGGCACTATAAGAAAGTTGGGACTAAACTAATGCTCGGAGCAAAGATATCGAAGAGTAATGTTTCTGTTTCTGCCTGAAGTATGATGATTATGACTGAAGTTACTGAAGTAGTGCTATCAGGAGATTCAGGAAGTACTATTCTTTCCTTGTCTGTTCATAGAGTGGGGCATAAAGGTCAAAAGGAGAACAACCTCCTATCAAGACTGGCGGCTACATGACAGAGTGTGTGTATCGCCTTTACCCTGTTTCCTGTGGTTATTATTTACACTGTCCAACTACAAATTTTCAATATGTCTCAAAGAAAAAATGGAACTGACTGCTGTTCAAATGTTTAGGGTTGGTAGAAAGTATCTCATGTTTAGGAAAGGTTTATTTATGATAAAAAGGTGACGTGAAATGAACATTTTAAAATGTAATTCATTCTTTTGATTCTAAACTGATTCTAAAATATATCCTCAACATTCCTCTAGAAATCATTATGTTTTCATGACGACACTTCATACTAAAACTAGAAGACTTTAAAGTGTTTTGGCTGTTCATTTCTGTGACAAACAGTGGGTCGATGTACTTCAAACAAAGTTCTGTTTCGTTCTTCTTTTGAGTGGTTAAGAGATGTTTGAAAACTCCAACACCCATGAGTATGATGTATATGAGTTACGTTGCTTGCATGTTCCCCTAAAAACTACAACAATACCAACAGAGAGAAAAACAGTTTTAGAAACATTAGGTAAACCGCCGTTTCCATGAGAAGCACCACCATGGTGCATCACATTTTTACATTGTTTTCTATTTGCTGCAGACAGACACTGAATGATGCTGTCATTGTGCACAACATTTTGGATTTTGTTCTCCAGTCACCATGGAATGAGAAAGTGAAGGCAAAAAATAAATATATATATATATATATAATTTAAAAAGTTAGCTCAAAGGGGTTTAGGAGCCAAAATGAAATCCCCAAAATGTATGCTTTGTTCAGCTGTTTCTAAAACAAACTTTAAAAAGCCCAACTTAATTTTGGCTGGAATTTGTTCAAAATTATGTCATTTCAGTTTGTTCTTCAATTTCGGTTGAAGTATTCTGGAGCCTTTATTGTTGTTAAAATCGTGGTTTTGTGAATATGGTGTATTCTGTTAATCTATGGTTGTAAGAACAACAAAAAGACTACAGGACTGTATGTGTGCAGGTGGACTGTGTTTTATACGACATGAAGTTGCCATCTCCTGGCTTGGCATGCAGAATACAGCATTTTTTTGCAGGTCCATTTTTGAACTGGTGTTGTTTAGATAACATGATCATCTATATGTGTGAAACTTTAATGATATGAAAATGACAATGTACCCCAATATGCTGATTTGGTGCTCAAGATTTCTTATTATCAATGCTTACAGGATTATAATGTAAAAAAAAAGAATTTTTGAAACAAAATTTAATAATAGAAATAAATATTATAGATTGTTTATAAATACATTGTACTTATTGTTACGTATATTGTTTAAAAAAATAAACACAAAAGAAGATATTTTGAAAATGCTGGTTGCTGGTATCCATCAGTAGGAAAAAAAAATATGACTATGGATGTCAATGAGTGCCAGCGCCACGGTTCGCCTCACACGGCTGGGTCAGTTGGCATTTCTGTGTGGAGTTTGCATGTTCTCCCCGTGGTCGCGTGGGTTTCCTGGTGCTCCGGTTTCCCCAACAAGTCCAAAGACATGTTGTATAGGTGAATTGGGTAGGCTAAATTGTTCGTAGTGTATGTGTGTGAATGAGAATGTATGGATGTTTCCAAAAGATGGGTTGCAGCAGGAAGGGCATCTGCTGCGTAAAACATATGCTGGAGAAGTTGGTGGTTCATTCCGCTGTGGCGACCCCAGATTAATAAAGGGACTTAGCTGAAAAGAAAATGAATGAATCTTCTTTGTGTTCAACAGAAGAACCTCAAACAGGTTTTGAATAAGTGAAGGATGAGTAAATGATGGTAGAAATATCATTTTTCGGTGGACTGTACCTTTAATAATCCACCTTCCAGAACCTTTTCATTCACTGTTCCTTGCTGATGAAATGATACGTACAATAGCCAAAAATACATAAGGCCCATATAGGTCAAATTTATAGATTTTTCTATGGTGCCAAAAATCATTCGTATTTAAGTAAACATCATATTTTGTGAAAATATTTTGGAAAATTTCAACTTTAATATATAAAAACACAATTTTTGATTAGTAATGTGCACTTCATTTAGACAACTTCAATAGTGATTTTCGCAATATTTACATTTTTTTAACTCTCTGATTCAATACTTAAAGTAGTTGCTAATTTATTCAGCTTTCAGGTGATGTATAAATCTCAATTTCAGAATTTATGAATAAATAAATCTTCATTTAAATCTAGCTGAGTAGAAAAAAAATAATAAACTAATATACTTGAAATCTTTTATTCATGAGAACCAAATGACTATTTCTATATATATAAATATCATGTGTTGTGGGTGGAAGGAGGAGCTCTCTTTGTTTAGGGACTTTTGTTTGTTTAGTGTGTAACTGTTCAGCGTGACTGACTCAGACATTTCCTGCATTGCTTTGTTCGGCCCCATGGCTGCCACTCAATTTAGAGCAAAGCTATTAGTACAAACTGCTCTTGGGGGCACAAAGGTAGATTGGGCATGACGTTGAGAAACTAATCGCCTAAATGTCCCCTGTGCAAGGACAAACTTTGAAGAATGAGGACAGTTGATTCAAAAAGGAGACTCAAATGTGTGCTATTTATTGTATAGAAAATGAAATCAAGGCTGTTCTTCTGAACTTTCAAGAATTCCAAAAGAAAATATTAAGCAGCACAAAAAAGCAGCAAATCAGCATATTATGTTAATGTTTGTACTGTAAAATGTTTATTGACAAAAAGTCAAAACAACAATTATTTTTATGTTGCTTCAACTTAATTTAACAAATTAATTGGATTACAACTCAATTTTTTACTTATACAAAGATTAACTTAATACTTTTAGTCAGCTTGATTGATGTAAGTTGAGATAACTGGAAAAGTTTAGTTGAATCAACTGAAACATTTTAGGTAGCAAGGCATTTTTTTACAGTATGGAGTCTAATAATGCTGACAATTCAGCTTTGATTCACAGGAATAATTTACTTCATAAGTTAAAATAATATCTCACAATAGTATATTATTTTTGAGAGAACATTTTTTCAAAAACATTTTTTTAAATGTACCAAATCAATTTTCCACTTTCTCTTCTTCCTCAACAGAGAACAGCACAATTAGCCCCTTTTAATAAAAGACGTGAGGAAATCATTAACTCCAGGGGAAATCCTGTCTGTCTTATCCTTTCCATCCTACAAATACTACAGGTCCTTCTTGACATCACCATGAAAACTATGCGATCTTGATAAGGACCATGGGGAGTTGCATTAAAAGAAATATCATCACTTTTTTTGTGCTTCGTATAACTGGATGGAAGGTACCTGGATGGTAGGTACTTTTCCAGCAATCAGACAGAAGGCAGAACATTCAGGAAAATCTCTTTTAAGAGTAAAAACAATAGCCTTTAGGATAAATGTATATATACAGCTCAAAGGAATAAAGGGAACACTTAAACAACACAATGTAACTCCAAGTGTTCCCTTTATTTTTTAAATCAGTATATATTTATATCAAGACAAGCATGCCCATTGATAGGAAAATCGGCTAAATCTTTTGGTTGCAAATACGACAGCCATGAACCCAAGACCTGCCCTTCCAAAGCACTTTACCCGGCTGGGAATAAACTTGCAAAACTAGCACAGCCATAAAATCCCAATGAGGAGAAAAACAAAGAGCCATGCTCCAGCACATCTTATCACACATAATGGGCTGTAAAAGAAAACCGAGAGACTCTTCAGGCGAGATTGGTATCTGAATTCACATGATTAGCTTCGGCAGGTTAACGGTGTCAAGCTCAGAATCTGCGCAGAAGCTCAAAACACTAAACAACTACAACAACACCACAACATCAGAGTAACTTTTGGGTGATATTGCAGCACAACAACAAAAAGACCAAGACCATATCAATATCATTACAATAAAATGTAACAATAACTATAGAATGACGTGTTTGTTGTTGAGCTGTGGTTATGCAACTGGTAATGAATATGTGTAGCGTATCTGAATAAAATTTTAATGTGCTCCATCCACCATGTTCATTATCACATGACCTACCTGTGCCAGTTGCGTTACTTCACTTTGCCTTGTTTTTTTTAAATCTCTCCTTTGGCCTTCATGAGATTGTAAAGTATCCATCAAATGTGCACTAAAATCTCAGCTTCAGTAGGTCAACAGGTTGCTTCTCTACTGGTTTTTGAATAGTCGGACATACTCAGCTCACATGCACAATGTACAACATTTCACATACAATAAGTAGAATATAGTAGACGTTCACATACAACGTGTGCAATTTCTGACACTTTTTTTAAAGGAATAGTTAACCCCCAAAATGGAAACTCTGCCTTCGTCCTCCACTTGTTCTAACCATGTTTGAGTTTTATGTTCTGTTGAACACAATAAAGATATTTTGAAGAATGTTGGAAACCTGCACCATTCACATCCAGTAAGAAAAACAGCTATGGAAGTTTGGTTTTAAACATTCTTGAAAATAGAAAAAAAACATTGGAACAAATCATGACTAAATAAATGATGACGGAATTTTCATTATTTAGGTGAACTATCCCTTTTAAAGAACAATGCACTGGTTGCATGAGAGAAATCAAGGCTCTTGGTTGCAAGCAAAATACATTTAAACTCGTGATGAAACGGTATTATTTTGTAGGCGAATCCGTTGATTTGTGTTTTAATAACTCAGTTTTGTGGGTTTTTAAACTAGCAATTTTTAAGAGTTGTTTTAGACGGTTTCAATATATGTAGTACAGCAAACAATTTTGGTTCCCAGAACGTTCAGAGAGCAGGAGTTTCTGGAACCCATAACATTCTCAGTTTTCTTTACGCAAACAAAAATGGTTCCTAGAACGTTTTCTTTTACGAAAAAACAAAAACGTTCTGGTTACTTTTTGGTTACAGAAACATAAATGATATAGTAATGATAATAAAACATTTCCATATTCTTATTTGATTTAAAAAAATAAATAACCCCCCAAAAATAACCAAATGCCAATGTATTGTTCATATTGCGGCCCACATAACTGCAAAGGTGGCTACACCGGAACACAAAGAAGCAGCTTACTTACAAATTAATTCTGAGGTAGCATTAATTGATCAAAATAAATACGAATTAATTTAAATGAAGAAAACCAGGAATGAATATTAAAACATACTGTTGTTCTATCTATCCAGCAAGCATTTAAATCATTGGATATTATTTAAAAACTAGTCCTCATAGAGTTTCCCCTTAATGATTGTAAACTGTATTTTAAACGCCATGACATTGTCAACGCCTCTGCAAGTTTTAGGACGCCTCGGTCATCTTTATCATGTGCTACTGACAACAAAAACACTTTTGACGTTGTTTTTAATGCAAGTATGTTAGTCGTTTTATCTCACCATAGTAAACGTTTCCATTCCATGACCCGGCAGACTGCAGGCCTCAATGTTGTACGAGGGAATAGAGCCCTCTCGTGGTTCGTAGGTTAGCTAGCAGACAATAATAATGGCCGCTGCAGGCCTCGACAAAACATCAATCCGGGCCCACAAGAGAAATATACATAATGGACAAACTCAAAATCTTTCAATCACACGTTTTAATGAATCTGACAGGCCGCTTTTGTCACGGGCGGTACCTGAGTGGGCATGTATGCTATGTGCAAAATGTACAGTCATATGATATGATTGAGCAGACGTTGAAAAGAACTTTAAAAGGCACAAACAGACACCCACACACAAAATGAATCTACTCTGATATAGCAGAACAGCAGACAGGAAGACGGAGAGACGTGTTGTGCGACCACCTCAACTACTATACATTCAGAAACCTGTTCTGCAGACTACATGAAAGACTTGACATCATGTTATTGAAGTGAGTATGTTGTAATATGAGGTACATATAACACGTTTCTGCTCTTAACCTTTATTATATGTGCATTTCTCAATTACATACATCTAGTCCATTGTATGTTCAAATAGTAAGTATGGGTTCCCTCAAACGACCTCTTAAGCTTCGGATGAAAAGAAAATATAGATTTACAGCAGAGGTAAACATTCTAAAACAGGAGAATGCTTCAAATCAAAACTATACAACTCCCCATACAACCAAATGTGCTTCGATTCTTCCCCCCACCGCCCACCAATACCCCAAAATATGACATACAGCGCATGGCATTCAATATATTACAGCACAAAGTCACCAAAAATAGATCCATTTATAGCAGACGTATGTGCTGGTCAATACTTCACATGTTCTGACTCTCTTCATTAATCATACTTTAATTTTTACAACACATGTGCTAGGAAAAAACCTGCAAGGACCACAAACGAAAACATTTCGGAGCCTCTAATGAAAAGCAAATATTGAACTGCAACATGTACACAAGTAGTATGGGATATGATCCATGCAGTTGTGCACAGCCAGCATAGTCATGGTATGGTCTTGTTTAATATTAGTAGATGACGTCAGCCACCAGTGCATCACAGTCTTCATTGGAGATACATTCGAACGGTCTGCTCCGGTTCAGGACTCAGCCGGACTTGAAGAGCAGAATGGCTACCTGGCCCAAGTAGAAGTAGATGAAGTGTTTCGTCTCATGGGTCACGTAGCTTCCGAAGTTCCTTCCCACAATGCAGTGCCACGTTGGATTGTATTTCTTATCGAACTCCTGTAACACGAGACAAAATGTTGCTTGAGCTCAGCGGAAAAAATGGGAGTGTGACAAAAATACACGTTTGGAGTCTGAGATAACATTACGGCTCAAATCTCAGCCCGACTCACCTTTTTGATGTATGCGGCAATGTCCTTTTCGATGTTGTATTTCTCCATGGCCTGCGTGGCACAGTCCACCGCGTCCTGCTGCATGTCTTCAGACATGTCAGCGTTCTTGATCACAGCCTTCCTGTCGGTCATGTTGTCTGCAAAATGTAGAAAGCAGCTCGGTTAGGCACCACTGTTTTAACACCACAGTGAGTCCTTTCTTCATTGACAAAGTCGGGTAAATTCCTGACCGAAAGCCATCAACGGAGACCATCGGATTTGTTAAGGTAATTCAAACGACACTTGATACTTTCCTGAGAACCAAGCAGGTCTTTTAGTCCATTTGCAGAGTCAATGAGGGCTGCATCTAAATACCATTAATGCAGGTTCAAAAGACAGTCAAACTGTGTTCAAATTACAGCTTTTGCTGGAGTTAACTCCTCTCCTGTATATAAAGAGTGCTTTAAATATGTTAACTTGTAATACAAAAACACATATAAACACATTCAAAATGCAGAGTGCTATCGTTTGAAGTTAGTCTGCCAAATTGTGTTCGATACAAGTGTTAAGAAAAATCAAACCTGCTTTAGTTAGCAACACTAATACTGGAATGGATGCATATAATGCAGGGCATACTATGATTGTCGTGAGGGGCAATAAAAATCAAAGTGTATAGGATTGTAATGGGATCAAATTTTGATGAAGTATAATGTTTGAGGGCAGAAAAAATTAAATAAAATCAAGTAATGCTTGTAAATGGAAAGGTTTACACTGGGATATATACCTTCTGAAGAAAAAAAAAACCTGCATGTCATATTTGGGGTATGGTTTTAGAGGGGTTCCAGCCATTTCAAGCCTGGTCTTAGCTGGTCAGGCTGGTAGATGACCAGCAAAATCATGCTTGACCAGCCTAGCCAGCCCAGGCTAAAAATGGCCAAAAACCAGCCTGAAAATGGTCAGAAACCAGCCTGGAAAATGGCCAAAACCCTCTAAAAAAAATGGCTGGTCGACCTGTTAAAACCAACCAGCTTAGGCTGGTTTAAGCTTTTTTTTTTTCTTCTTCTTCTTCAGCGGGGTATGATCCAAGTGCCTTAACACCTTCGACAGAAGCAAATCAGTAAGAAATATATTTTTAGACTATTTTTTTAAATGACTTTGAAAATGGTTATCGTCCCATGCCTATGTCAAAGTATACCACGGTTTGGAAAAGTCAAGGTTTTAAAACCGGCAAAATTTTCTGCTATACCATTCCTAAAGGTATGTGTAAGATTTTTTTGTTTGTTTGTTTTTAGGACAACAATATCTCCATCAGAAATTATATCCAAAGATGCCGATTTAAAAATTGTAAAGAAATCTGTGTTACTAAAACTAATGAAGACAGCAGAAGTCAATGATTCATTTGAAATATTTAGCCTGACATGTTTACTGCTCCATAATATTTTAAATGCATCTCAAAATAAGTTTGTGTTCAATGGGGAAAAAGATTTGTTTTTTGGCCAGACATTTAAATAGAATACATTTTAGAGCAGTAAACAATACGGTCATACCGTAAAACAGTGATATTTTTTATTCAAGGTTATCATACCGTCAGACTATCATGCCTACTCTGACAAAACCAAATTGTCCTAAAAGTAGAATTTTAGCAGCAAAAATAAAAGTACATTTATACAGAGTTATGCATACAGGGCCTATAGAAGAGTATACATACAATGTGGTCTTTCTAACTCCAAATGAAAGTATACATTTGGATCATCTGTATTAAAGTAATGAGGTTGTTACTTAACTAAAGTACACTTCTACTAAATATATTAAACGACCCAGAAAAGCAAGTGAAAGTTTCATACCAAAGTATGAAAATGTACTTACACGTTCAGTTGTTTCCAAATCTTTATAAGTTTCTTTCATTGTTCAAACACAAAAGATATTTTGAAAAAAGCCCATAAAACCCATAAACATTGACTTCCAATAAATACTAAGTAAATACTTCCAGTAAATACTAAGTAAAATAAATACTAAGCAAAAATAACGGTTACATGTTTGCAGTCTTTCAAAATACCATCTTTGTTTTTAACAGAAGAAAGTCAAACAGGTTGGGAACAAGTGAAGAGAAAGATAATGACAGAATTAACTATGTAGTCCAAATTCACTGAGAAATTCAATAGCAGCTAGTTAAAATCACGTCTTGCATTTATCCAATGCTCAAACTACACTACAAGCACAAAGTTTTGTTAACTAGCATTAACGATACAGGTTCACATATGGCCCAAATTCATAGAAACGTTTATTAGCAGGGAAAATGTTCACATTTGCACACCTACAGTGGGGGCAGACACCACATTCTTCTGTTCTTAAAAAAACGGAACATATATTGTAAAATTTGGGTTAACTTGTTCTGCGAATACTGGCATTCATATCCAATTCTGTAGTTTCACCAGCAGCAAGTTCACAAAGGCCATATTTGCAGCTCATTCATGCAGGTAACTAAGCACAAAAATCCAGTATAGAAGTACTAGTAATCTAGCACTACCAATACTGAAATACAGCATTCATTACCATATTTACATACTATAAACTCAAGGCCCAGAAAACCTAAAATGTGCTTGAATTGCAACGTAAGCAAAACCCAGCACAATACACGCTTAATAGTAGTTCATTAGCATTACTAAAACTGTACACGTTCAGATGCATACAGTGTTTTGTTAGCAGCGAATTATTGACCATATTTGCATACATTCGATACTGTCTGTCGACAAAGTAACATCTGGATTCATCCATTAAGTCATTGACGGGTCAGGATGGAGGAATGCTACGTCACACACCTCCATTCACAGCGTGCGCGTTTGATGCTCCAGCAGATCAATGAAACTCAGGTGCACGCGCTGTTCCCAATATAGTGTCTTCATTTCAGAAAGTCCAATACACGCTTTACTTTACGCAACTACGACGTCCCACAATAATCGCTATTAAAACGCTTCAAAAACCAGCGTCATGCTCAAAACGCACGCATGATCATTCAGCGCGGATCACTCTAGACAGCAAACTAGTCAACTCACCTGTCAACAATATTTTGGCGAGATAAATATGCGATGAAAAAACAGTCGCTTTCGTCGTCTTTTTCGGGTGTCCCTTTGACGTTATGAGAGGAACATAAGGATCAAGTCAAACGCCGACTGGTGCCCGCGCTAAAATCCCTGGCTCTTCACAATGCCGTCCTACACAGCGCTCGCCATTGGCTACAGACCAGCCGCTCCCTGCGCCCCTCTGCCAGCATCTTATTTCATCCCACAATGCATCTTTAACCGGAGACCACAGGGAAATGGGCTTGTTTGGTTAGAAGCTTGCAGGACTGTGTAGGCCAGAAAATCGCTTAAATTAGACTCAGAGGACCTTCGTAATGAAAACACTTCATAACGAGAGAAGCACTTATTGCAAGGTTAGAGTCATTAATCTGCTGTGCCTCTCCCACACGCAGTAACTGGACGTAGAAAATGTACGAAATTTAATGATTTCGATTATGGTCCCCAATACTGCTGTTGGTAATTAATAGAAATAAATGGAAAATGTGAATGCAGCCTAACTGAATTAGGAGTTTAAACGGTGCACGTTGTAGTTTCAAGATTAATTTACTAAAATTCTTGCTAAATGAATGCGTTGTAGATTCAAGTTTAAGTACATTTGGGTAATATACTTAATGCTTCCTCAAATATAATTCATTTTAAATCCTATTACGCTAAAAATATTTTTTACTAGAATAAGGGAATAACTATATTTTAGGTTTCATAAGCAACCTTTAATATTCATAACAGAACATGTATTTGTAGTTTAATATTCTACTTAATCAGCTAACAGTACAATTATTTAAAAATTAGCTATTTTCTGTCTGATTCATATTTTGTCCCTTAAAAATTATTCATTTACCTAAAGAAACCCTGTATAAAATTGCATGATTTCAATATTTTGAGAAAGCTGCTCCATTTATATAAGTGTTTGAGAAGCCACGACTTCAGTTGTCCATTTCATAACGCAGAACCTACATTAAATGAATAATACACTGATTTTTGTACCAATGAAACCTTTATTTAGGAAAGAAAAATAAAACTTAACTAAAAAGAAACAAAATGCTAGTGATGTTAAAGCATCTACTGTCCACATTGGGACAGAGTAAATCTAAAAATGCCTGAGTATACCCCCCATCCCAAATGTATTTCTTTCATTTTACCATACTGTTCCTGTTGATTCCATCCCCAAAGACTGCTCCAACATCTGCTCCTCTGTTAAAAATGTGACAGGCCAAAACATCTACATTTTCCACTGAGGTAAAGGAAAAAAAAAAAAAAAAATTTGGGCTGGCGAAGTACTTTTGAACTGCGGTCTTAAAAATCCTATGATCCTGGAGCAGTTGATCCTGTTCCATGTATCCAGCATTCCCTATCCTATCTTCATTATGTACTGATCCCAATGATCCGGCATCCACTGAGCCTCTCCTCCAATCCAAACCTTAAGATACCAGCAAAATCAAAACAAAGGAGGTAAAGAGTTAGAATCAAATCCACTCAAACCTGCCTTCTTTGATACATGCATACAGCATTAAGGCCAAAACTAAAATTAAGACTAATGACCTAACACTAGGACTGATTCAAAAGATGCTAGGAAAGTTGGACACTTAAGTTTTTGGACACAACCTCAACTATATGATTAAAGTACATCTTTAAAATGAATGAAAATAAAAAGCTGCCAACTGGTAATCTAAATTTAGCAGTTACCCAATTAATGCCCTGAAGGCAGAGAACAGTAATTTATTAGCAATGGAGGATTGTTCTAGTGCTCAAATTCACCCTTTTACGCGACAAAGTATAGATTTAGTAATCCTTTATTACAAAGCATCAGTTCTGTGTCACGTCTAGAGGAAGACAGCATAAAACAACTGTGGAACCCACTATCCCATGATTAACTTTCATACATGGCATTTACAAAAATATTGGGAGTCATTACATAATCCTTTGTTTGATCTATGAAAGACTTCCACTATGTACTGAAATAAAAAAATGGATGGGGAAAACAAAATGGGCTCAGTTAAAAACAAAATGTTTAAAACTAACATTAAGAGGGAAGAAAAAAAAAAAAAAAAAACATTCATAAGATCGTAACCATCTCACGAAACAGGGTGATTAAAACATGGGGTATGTGATTTGTAAAGACTGTAAAAACAAAAATGACTCAAGGGCTCCACCAATGAGGTGACGAGCGGAGCGCTTTAGGAGCGAGAGCGGGAACGGCTATGACGTGGCGAGTACTGCGGGGATCCTCGGCTGCGGCGTGGAGAGTAGCTTCGGCTACGGTTGTTGCTGCGGCTGCGACTCCTGCTGCGACTGCGGCTCCTTGACCTTGATCTTCCATAGCTTGGACTGCGTGGTCCGTCCACCTTTACGCGGATGTACGCAGTTTCTCCCTGGCAGAGAAAGAACTTTCCGCTGAGCAAGTGCATTGTACAAATAGGCCAACATTTTCACAGTACTTACCTGACTTCAAGGACCAAACACATTTATGGTTTTGCTCTAATCATATTACTCAAAAAAATTGTTATAGGGAAAAACTAAATTATGTTGTCAGTTTCTCTGAATTGACTAGGTATGGGTTCGAAATATATATAAAAAAAAAGTATGAATTTGTGTGTTTTAAAAGGGAAAATCATTTAAATACTAATGGTTAGAATAATTGTTTTGACAAACTGAATTGAAAAGAGTTTTATTAAAGATTGGTATTGTGGCGTCTAAAATGAACAACTCTTATTTATAAAAATTTAAAAATCATCATTCACTTATTAATCTCCTACAGAGCAGATTCATTATGCATACAATTGCTGAATTATATATCCCTCTTTATATTCAGTGGCCATAATCACCACATACTTCAACTTAGATTAATAAAACATGTACAAACATGACTTTTCATTGTACTAATTTTGATTGTCTTCATGAAGTTCAATTCTATACTGAAATATTTGACCCATCCCTTGCAACTTACCATTCTACCCATACTACCATATCTGGCTATAACCTTACCCATGGCAGGAGCACCATAATGGTTTATTATATTAAGTACATTGCACTTATTCATGATGCAAGTACATAGTGGTTAAGGCCACTTAATATAAAGTGGGACCCAATGTAGTTACTCCTAACATGACATTAGGGATTTGCTTACCTTAAGAACATCCCAATGCTAAGCATATCCAAAATTACAGATTAAAATCTCAAACCTACCTCATGTGACCGGAATTTTGTGTTATCCAGTTTGCGAACGGCGTAGGTCATGTCCTCTTTGCGAACAAACTCCACCACACCAGTTCCATCTCGGAAAACGTCAGCGTAACATACATCACCTGCTTCACGCATGTGATCCTTCAGATCCTGCCAGCTGCCACTCGGTGGAAGTCCTGGTATCAAACAACAGTTAATACAACTCAAAGTTCCTCTTGAATTTATTAAACTTCAGTCATGTCATTTTACCTGAAACGATTACTCTGTACTCCGAACGTCTAGATGGGGGTCCATATCTACCTCTAGGAGCCCCACCACCACCTCCTCCTCCGCCGCCGCCGCCACCACCACCTCCACCACCCCCACCAAAACCTCCTCTGCCCATTCCTCTTCCGCTCCTCGGAAACTCCACTCGGAGCCGATAGCCATCATAGTCATAACCATCACGAGCATAAACAGCATCCTCTGCATCTCTAAAGGAAGCAACAAGAAAAAGATTGTAAATACAAGTGCAGAAAACTACAATCTAATAAACTAACACTAACAGTAGTAGAAGGGGCTGCATAATGCAGAATCATGGAATTTAGGCTGAATAAATCAAAAGTATCACTTTACACCCAATTAAAAATTGCAATATGGACCTTTGAATATTAAAAAGGCAAAGACCACCATGTCTGTGAATGAAAAGCAGTTTGTTTTTAAAAGTTAGTATTACTACAAAATTCACTCAAGCATGTTAAATGTTTAGTTGGTTTATCAGGTTTGTAAATATTTTGTCAGGGCAAAAACAGTTAGGTACTTCAAGGAAGAGTTTACGTTTTACCTCCAACTTTTCAAAAACTTAAAAATATTACTATTGTACAGCATAATGTACATTCTGTAGTTAATTTCAGACAAAGTAAAGATCGCATGGCTAATAAAAACACATTTGTGAAAACACTGTGGATCTTATTTGGCCCTAGGCATGGTGTCCTGAAGAGTTAAACTACAAAAGGTACTACTAATCCGCCACCACTAATCTAACCAGCTAGTTAAGTACTTTATTATACCAAAGCAAATCAACCAGATTTAAGCAAAATAATGCAGACAATCTTCGTGCAGAAGGCTTGATCTTTTTCCTCTTTTTTTAGCAAAAACTCACTAAAGCCAATTTGAATAAATCGTAAGAGGTCATGCGTTTACTTTCACAAAGCTAATTTCCATATCCAAACCCAGGAGGGGTTTCGAAGACTGACAAAGACGAAATCTTAAAATAAAATACAGTTACAAATAAAATGAAATTTTCGATCTTAGGAAAGCTTTAAAACCCACTCTTATTACGACGACAAACAAATTTGCTTGTATAAACAAATTGGTCTCTGAAAACATGGATATCGTTAGGGCTGCTAAGCTATTATTAGCTTGTTAGCATAAAAACAAAAAGTAAAGTAGCGGCAACAGAAAAAACACTATGGTGCATATGAAGTCTACAAAAACGCGTTGACCAACGTTATGGGTGTATTAAAGGTCACAAACGTAACAAACGGAAAGGGTAAGCCTGAAATAAACGGACAAACTAACATTAAGTTAGCCGTTCTGCTAAAGGCTAAGAGCTCAAGGTTCAGATTCACCCACCTGGGGTCTTCAAACTCGACAAAAGCGAATGGAGGTCCACCTCGCCGGTTCTTCAGATCAATGTCTCGGATGGCTCCGTACTTATAAAACACATCCTCGACATCTTTAGTGCGAATATCGGGCGGCAGGTTTCCCACATAGATGCGGCAATCGTTGCTTCCAGCAGGGCCGCGGATCACTCCACCAGACATCTCTGCACTGATAAATCTTCACCTTACTGCAAAACAGAGAAACAAATAGCATTTTGTGAGTCTGATAAACAACGACTGTTTGAGCATCTCGCGAAATACGTTGAATAAACCGCAATCTAGATCAGATATAAAACAAAGACACTTACTATTGTCTGAAGCACCGCTCGCACGCGCACACCGAGAGCGTGTTTCCTCTGGAGTCGCGCGGTCGCTTCCTCTTCAGCGGGCGCGCTTTAGCAGCCGCGGAGGAATTTAGACAAACAGGCTGATCGGTGGAGAAGAGAGCGGCTACATCCGCGACACCAGATAGTCCGTATTGCGACGTCTACAGCGGACAGTGGATTTATGTTGGCGAGTAAGTAGCTTTAATGAGTTATGTCAAGCTTTTATTATTTACAACAGAGTAGTTCTCAGTTGAAGTCAGTTTATGCTACATTTAATTGGTTGCACCTGCTGCTGTGGTAAACTGTGGATTACGTCACAAAGGTACGATAATAATGGGCTATGATAATAATTTCAGTAAGTGGGAATCTAAGAATATGCATATTAATAAAATGTTTGCGAAATAAAATGTAGTTCTAATTTACAATAAATATGTATTTATTTGGTTATAAGTTAACAAAAAAAATATTAATTACTTTTTATTTATTTTTTTATCCTTAAAGAGTCCCATAGAGACATCACAGTCTCTTCTTCCAGGGAGACCTGGTCAGCATATTTTGATTTATTTGGTAACATTCTTGTAGTAGAAAGTTCCCCTAGAAAATTAGACAAATTATTTGCTAATGTTTTTCTTTTTGAAGTCTCTTCTGCTCACCAAGGTAATATGACATTTCAAAACAACAACAGAATATACAGCATTATTTATTGCAGTATTGTGAAATATCATTTTAGTTTAAAACAATGAGTGTAATACCAATATATTTTTACGTTTTAATTTGGTGGCTGTCTTTCAGAAACTACTCCAATATGTTGATTTTTTTCATTCATTCATTTTCCTTCAGCTTACTCTATTTATCAGAGGTTGCCACAGTGGAACAAACCGCCAACTTATCCAGCATGTTTTACGCAGTGGAAGCCCTTCCAGTGGCAACCCAGGACTGGGAAACACCCATACACTCTCCTTACACCCATACATTACGGCCAATTTAGTTTATTCAGTTCACCTGCATGTCTTTGGACTGTGGGCGAAACCGGAGCACCCAGAGGAAACCCACGCCAACACGTGGTGAACCACATAGAAATGCCAACTGACCCAGCTAGAACTCGAACCAGCAATCTCCTTGCTGTGAGGTGACAGTGCTAACCACTGAGCCACCTACAACCCTTACATTGAGTTTTTGGTGCTCAATAATTAAACTGTTAAAAACTGTTGTGCTACTTCTTTTTTGGTGGAAGTATAATAGGTTTTTTTTCAGGATTCTTTGATGAATAGGAAGTTTAAAGCAATGACATTAGAGCTTTACTGTCACTTACAAAAGTGTCCTTGATAAATAAAAGTATTTTTTAATAACAAAAAAGCTTTTAAAGCGTTTTAGTGGTACTTTTGAATCAGTATATTTTGTGGTTTCCACAAAAACTATTCAATTGTTTTCAACATCGAAAAGTTTCCTGATCATCAAATATTTTGTAGATATATGATGTTTTCTAAAGATTTGTGTAATTTTTATCCGCATTTTGAAGAAACAATAACCCCAAAACACAAAAATCTGTGCGTCATGTAAAAATTAGCAAGTGCTTTTAGGGATACATATTTCCTGTGTGGCTGTTAGTGTCGTTCAGTACTATGAAGCAGTGTAAGAGTTTTTATGTCTGCGTTTTAGGTTGATGTTAGTGAGTTTTATGGGGGACAGAGAGGAAAGCCTGGACCAATTCCTGAAGATAGTGATGATTTTTTTATTTGTATTTTTTTATTCAATGCCACAAGAACAAGAGGTATTGCATTTCACATAGTTGAACACAGTGAAAGAGAATAATATAAAAAACAACATTATAAAATAAAATGACATTTACATGAAATTGAATGTTCAGTGTTTTTTTCAGTGTTTTTGTTTTGTTTTGTGAATGTTCTAATATAATATAATATAATATAATATAATATAATATAATATAATATAATATAATATAATATAATATAATATAATATAATATAAGGCGCCACGGTGGCGTAGTGAGTAGCACGTTCGCCTCACAGCAAGAAGGTCGCTGGTTCGAGCCCCGGCTGGGTCCGATGGCATTTCTGTGTGGAGTTTGCATGTTCTCCCCGTGGTTGCGTGGGTTTCCTCCGGGTGCTCCGGTTTCCCCCACAAGTCCAAAGACGTGGTACAGGTGAATTGGGTAAGCTAAATTGTCCGTAGTGAGTGTGAATGTGTGTGTATGGATGTTTCCCAGAGATGGGTTGCGGCTGGAAGGGCATCCGCTGCGTTAAAAATATGCTGGATAAGTTGGTGGTTGATTCCGCTGTGGCGACCCCGGATTAATAAAGGCACTAAGCTGACAAGAAAATGAATGAAAGAATATAATGTAACAATAGCACATAATTTGAAGTCATTAACAAAATGGGAAAAGTTTGGTATACATTGAGCCCACTTATTCTTATGTAGACGGTATTTTCCTAATGACATAAATAAATTAAACATTTGTTGTCCTTTATAGTTCAAGTTCTGCTTATCAGAATAAAACACTACATCAAATAAACACATTTCTATCTTATTCTCAATTTTTTGGTTAATAAACAAGTCCAAATCTCTCCAAAATGTTCTTGAGTAAACACAATAAAAAAAATGCAAAATTGTTTTTTTTCTTGACCACAAAATTCTCACATATATTAAATATTAAGTGTGAATCTTTCCAAAACATGTTTAGCAAGGTAAATTCTATGAAGTATTTTGTACGACACTTCTTTAATTTTGTTATTTATGCAAAACTTATTTGTCAACTTCCAAGCTTTAACCCAAGAAATATCAAATAACTAAAGCCAAAAATATCTTGCTGTAGGTCGAGACAGTGAGCAGAGAACATTCCTTATAACCTTATTATTACACTGTTGTTTTGAAATATCAATATTTTCAGTGAAAATGTTTTCACAAGGATTAGTGCTAATCTCTTCTAACATACGTTTTTTTTAAAGCTAAACCACACCAATTGGAATCACGTCCAAAACAATAGCGAATTATCTCGTTTTAACTGGTAATTTTAAATAGTTTTAAGAAATTCAGTATAAGATAACAAATATCCATGAGGATTAATTAACTGCATCACTAACAAATACCATTATTGAACCAATTCTGATAAAATAAAGATTGGTTTTAAAATAAAACATCCTTGTTATTCCATATGTAATAATTGTAGTGTGAGAAAATTGTATTTATATACCAATTTCCACGATATAGTAGGGCTTGTCTGTGAAAATTGGCCAATTTAACTGGAATTTTGTCAACAGAAGAATTACATTTCAACAAAAAGTCTATGTCACCCAGAGCATTGAATATATAATTAGGAAATACATTGGAATAATCGTCTCTGTTCTTCATAAATTCAATCAACCATTTAATTTTAAAAGTGTCATTAAGAGTATTATAATCTAAATCCTCCAGTCCGCCTCGTTCTTTAGTATTCCAAATTACATCTTATTTAAATAATGTGGCTTATTTCTCCAAATAAAGTTATAGAGAATCTTTCCCAGATGTTTAATAACATTGGGAGGCACATCTAACGATAATGACGTATATACAGATCTAGATATTCCTTCTGCCTTTGATAACAACACCCTCCCAAATATTGAGATGTCCCTCATTAACCACATATTAAATTTAGTTTTAGTTTTTCAATAACTGGCTCAAAATTTAATTGAATTCTTAGTTTTTCATTTTTACACATCCAAATATGTTAATTTATGTTTAACAAGAATATTTTCTATTTGTTAAATGGAGCATTCTTTAAGAGGAAATCATAGATTTATCTAGATTCATTCTAAGGCCTGAAACATCAGTGAATTCCTCAATATATCTCATCATTTTTGGTACTTCTGTTTTTCAAAACAAAAATTGCTGTATCATCTGCGAATTGACTAAGTTTAAATTGTACTCCTAAAGCAGTGATACTATTAAATCGACTTATTTTAATATGCAGTGCTAAAACTTGAGTAACTAATAAAAATAAAAAAGAAGAGAGGGGGCAACCTTGTCTAATGCCACAATGAATATCAAATCTGTGGGAAGTACAGTACCATGTGCAGGTTTGACAGAACTATTCCACCCACTATACAATGTTCTAACTGCTTTCAAAAACATATCTCCAAAACCAAAGAATTGAAGAACTTTGAAAATAAAATTATGAATCACCGCATCAAAAGCCTTATAAAAAGCAATGAATAAAATAAAACGATCATCCTCGATAAAGTGATTGTAATCAATCATATCTAAAACCAGCCTGATATTATTTCTTATATGATGGCCTTGCATAAACGCAGACTGTTCTAAATCTATTATTTCACCTAATCTCTGCTTCAGTCTTCTGGCAAAAATCATTGCAACAACTTTCTGTCATTATTAAGCAAACTAACAGGCCTCCAATTTTCAATAAATAATGTTTCTTTTGTTAGGTTTGGGAATCAATGTTATAACTCCTTGTCTTAAAGAAACAGGCAAATCACCATTTTGTATAGCTTCTAAAAATACTAATAGTAGAAAGAATGAAAGTTCTCTGGAAAAAGTCTTATAAAATTCACCAGTGAACCCGTCATTGCCTGGAGATTGATTGTTTTTAATAAGCTAATGCACTCTTTTAAGTCTTCAATATCTATTTCTTTATGGCAAATATTCTAAAAGTTCTGGTCTATTTTTGTGGTGTGCCTGACCAAGTTCTTTAAAAAAGTATCTGTTTAAAGAAGCTGATGTAGAAGAATACAAATTACTAAAAAACCGAGCAACATGTTTTGAAACGGTTGAGGAATTATCTACTAATTTGTTATTAATCATTCGTTTTGAGGCGGAGGCAAAATCTTTTATCAAGGTCAAAAAAATATTTAGTATTTTTCCCCCTTTTTCTAACCATTTAAGTCTAGTTCTAATAAAAGCCCCTCTTGATTTATCCTCATATATATTATCTAATTCGTTTTCTAATAAATCAAATCTTTGTGACTCACAATCAGTCAAAGCTTCCTTTTTTCTTTTTACATAAATTTAAAATATCTTCAATAATCGATTTTTCTTTGCTTTTGCTTTGCTTTTGACTCCAATTTTCCTTGATTGATAAGTGTTGTTCTAATATGAAACTTCATTTATTCCCAATATTTTCCGTAGGATTTCTCTAAATTTGCAACCGTTCAATATTTTTCAATCACACTTTAAATTTTTATCTGTATTTTCAATTTTTATCATTTCTCATTTTCTTTTCGGCTTAGTCCCTTTATTAATCCGGGGTCGCCACAGCGGAATGAACCGCCAACTTATCCGGCATTTGTTTTACGCAGCAGATGCCCTTCCAGCCACAACCCATCTCTGGGAAACACATCCATACATTCTCATTCACACACATACACTATGGACAATTTAGCTTACCCAATTCACCTGTACTGCATGTCTTTGGACTGTGGGGGAAACCGGAGCACCCGGAGGAAACCCACGCAACCACGGGGAGAACATGCAAACTCCACACAGAAATGCCAACTGGCCCAACCGGGACCTGGCCCAACCGGGGATCGAACCAGCGACCTTCTTGCTGTGAGGCGAACGTGCTACTCACGCACCACCGTGGCGCCCAATTTTGATCATTTTCAAACAATTTGTCTTGTTATTTTAAGCAAAACAAGAAATGTTTAAATGTGATTTCTCTTTTTAAGAAGTGTCACCAGTAATTTATTACCAGAGAAATTTACAATATCTAAAATGACTAAAATATCTTTGATTTTAACACAACCGATTTCTTTAATAAGGAAGACAACACTATCTATTAAGCTAACTTTTAATAAGACTCTTCTTCTTTTAAGTCTCTTCTGCTCACCAAACCTGCACTTGCATATATAAATATATATATATATATATATATGTATATGTATATGTATATTTGTTTAACAGATTTCTGTTTAATAGAGGATTTTCAACACATTTCCAAAACATAATAGTTTGAATAACTCACTTCTAATAACTGATTTCTTTTATCTTTGCCATATCGACAGCCCATCATATTTTACTACGTAATATTCAAGATTATTAAGTGTTTTTTTAAAAAGTAATAAAAAAAGTGCTTTTATTCCAGCTGAAATAAACAAATACGACTTTACCCAGAAGAAAAAATATTACAGGAAATACTGTGAAAATTCCTTCCTCTGGTAAACATCCTTTAAGAAAAATGTGAAGAAGAAAAGAAATGTACAGGAGGGCGAATAGATTTGAGTTGACATCACAATGAATGCCATGCAGTGTGTAAAACAGGCTAAACCCAAAGGTTTAACCAAAAGCTTTTAATTTTCAAAAGCACAGAGTGACAGTGAATGAGGACCCACCTGGTGCTGCAGCAGTGTTGAGTTGAGTGCAGGTGAGCAGAGATCCAGCATCTAGAAGCTCAGCAGCAGCAGCCGCAGGGCTTCCCAAAGTACTGCTCTCCACTTCCTGTCTGAGGAACTTCTTCCTGCGCACAAGAGCATTTGTGTTGCTGTAATGATGAATGCCTCATGAACAATCATGCACCAGGAAGATGACTTCGGGCATCTACATCTGGAGAAATTGAGTGAGAATTTTCTTTTATTATTATTATGATTTCATTAGAGAGGAATCTGATGTGTGTTAAATCCCTTCTAATCCATTTCCAGTTGTTTCTAACGAAACAGTTCATCCGGCTGTTTGACACTGAAAACTAGATTTTATATATATATATATAATATAAATATATAATATATATATATAAAAATATAAAAATTTTTTTGTGTGTGTGTGTGTGTGTGTGTGTGTGTGTGTGTGTGTGTGTTTGTTTTTATTACATGGTGGGGACCTCAACATGTTAGCACACTCACGAAGTGGGGACCAAAAACATAGTGGGGACCGATTGCCCGGTCCCCACTATGTTTTGCCTTTAAAAGGCTCAGGGGGCGGTGCTGATATGCCTAGTGCAGTTTTTTTTCTTGATCCCCACCATGCCCATTCACCTGAAATGTGTGTGTAAGTGTGTGTCGCCGTGCTGCTCTATAGCGCTCATGTAGTCGGATGGCGGTACTGCACCCTGACACACACCTGCCGCCATTATACACACTTTACCTACTGCACATGCGCAAATCTTAAAATCTAAATAATTCCGACTTTAATCAATTTAATTAAGATCCAGCATCAAATTAATCGATGTTTCCTGGTAAGTTAGAGTGTTTTATCTCATAATAATATAATAAAATCGAATATATGATGAATATTTCTGTCGCATTTTTTTGTCATTTATCAGGTACGTTAATGAAATGTTTTAACGAATTTCCTGGGTGTTTTAATCGATGTTGTTTTAAAATAAATATCGCTAAAACACTTATAAGACACAAACTGCAGTTCGGTATGTAATTTAACTTGTTTTCACGAGTAAGATTTACTCGTGCTAATGTGCTAACGCGCTAACGCGCTAACTCCCAGACACCGGGTGATGCGTGAATCAGAGGCCGGGGTGGAGTGCGTGAGGCCCGGCCTGGCGGTCAACAAGAGCCGGGCGGCTAAAGGAATTAACGGAGGGTTGAACCATTAAAAGATGCAGAGAAACACATCACCAGCTCCATCAACAGGACCTTTTAATTCCAAACCGAATATATAGACGATTACGAAGGTAAGTTTTCACAGTTCTTGTATTGTACTTTTTAAGTGTTTAAATGTACAATTACATTACGATTATCTAAGCCTTTTTAAACATTATATCATCACATAACACTATTTTATACTCTCTATACGCTACTGTAGTAATATTGAGGTTATAATAAAAAATGTTAATCCTAGAAATGTACTTAATTCATAGTTCTATTAAGTTTAGAGTCGTTTTACTTATTTAAATGTAAATAATGATATAGAACTCCAACTAAGTAATATACTAAAAATATATACATAAAAATACATAAACAAACATATATTGTGTCTGCGTTTTATTTATTTATTTATTTATTTATTTCATTTATTTGATTTCAACTTGTGAAGTGGATCAAAAAGTTCATTAAAATTGTCCTGAAAAGATCAGGTGTTCAACAGTTTTAGGAATATTGAGGAAAGGTTTTGATCCACATCAAAAGGATTACTGTGTTTATAATTCAGACGCAGAGAGAGGATGCTAATGTGAGATTTTTGTCATTTTTGAATGCTTTATGTTATATTTATATTTTTCAGGCTGCAGAGTGTTTGCAGTGTCTCCATTTATTAAAGAAAGTTTTGTGGTTGATTACAGAGGGGAGATGATACACCTTGTGGAAGCAGAGCATAGATTAGACAGCTATCAAAACTACTGTCTTTATGTTTGACTTCATATGGCAAAACAAGAAGGGGTGGTAAGTTGTTTTCCCCCTTCAAATGTATGTGTATATATTCTATTGTATATATTCATTGTGTTTGTATTCATGTCATAGTTTAGCTTTTTATTTAGCAGTGATTCCCCTGATAAGGGCCGGACACTCAGTCAGCTTGTGACTGATGACCAACAGTCATAATAATAAT
>CAIGQQ010038083.1:4044746-4060122 GCA_903798035.1 Danio albolineatus
ATATATATATATAACTCTCCGTATATAACTATGCGTTTATGACTAGATTTGTTTGGCATGCCTCTGCTCGTTTGATGAATTCCTCAGTTGCAGCGGCCTCATTCTCTCTCTGTCCACGCCAGGTCTTCAGAGCCGAGGCCTGTAGAGCTCGGCCGAATGAGAAGGTAAGAGCCCAGGGCTTCACCAGTGGGCAGTTATTGATAGCGCTCAGGTTAATAGAGGCCTCCTCCTCACTTTGACCTCCCGAGAGAAAGGTCACCCCTGGAAGTTCACAAAATCTGTAATTACACGATGGCCAGACTCCATTTGACACAATTTTTAATAAATCCTCACCTGTGACAGCAGGTGGGACGGTGCGCCGCAGAGCAGTGACTGTTGCCATGGCTACCTCCTCAGCACTGTATTTGGTAGGACAGCCGTGTCCGGGGGTCACCATGTTGGGCTTCAGCAGCGTGCCTTCCAGATACACGTGATGATCAAACATGGCTTTGTAGACCGCTGCAAGAACCTGAGCCATAACAATGCATATAAAGCATATAATGATTCATCTGAAGGACAGATCGCCCAAATGACAATTCTCTCATCGTTTATTCAAACTCATTTTCTTCCAAAACTTGTTGTCTTCCTATATGTTGTTTTGAATCCCACAAACGTTCACTGTATAAACAAACATTGCACCACAGAAAGAAGTCAAGTCATAAACGACGTAACTAGGGGGCTGTTGAATGCTTGATTCTGACTGGTTCTAAGACGTTAAATTATTCATCGCATAGACACACAGCTAGTGTTGCAGACAGGTTTTGACTGCGTTGCAGTTGCACATCAGTAGGCTGAATGATTTTGGTTATTTCACAGCCTACAGCAGGTGAAAATACAATCAAAACAAAAGAGAAGTGTCCAAACTAGTGCCATGAATTGTTTGAGGACAAAACCCTGACAAATGTCTTGATATACAACATCTGAACAGTGTCTTAGGTGTGATAACTGTAGGATGAGATCGGTTGAATTATTCAAAACTGTCTAGAATCTTAGAACAGTTTTTACAGTCGCTTTGGTGCATTTCTCCCAAAACTATTTACATTTGCACAACAGTTAATGCATTTCTCAAAGCAATTAGTGGTAACACTTTATTTCGATGGTCCATTTGAGTATATTAGTAGACTGTCTGCTTAATATCTGTTGATACTGACATTCAACAGACATTTAAATGACTATAAAAACTTTGCAAGTACATGTCAACTTACACTAACCCTAACCCCAACCTAACAGTCTACTTATAATCTACTGAGAATTAGTTGCAATGTAACTTAAATTCAACAAACGGACCATCAGAATAAAGTGTGACCCAATTGGTCATTTGTGCACATCATAGGAGCAGTTTCTCATTCCTTGCAACAAATTGCGAATGCATTTGGACATGCATCAATTGCTTTCATACAACTTTCTGCTGCTTTATAACATAATCAGTTGCTTATGTCATGTCTGTCAAAATGAACTAAACTCGTGAATGCTGAATAGTCAAACTAATAGTCCTCATTTCATTACTTGAGTAATAACTAGGCCCACACGGAATCTGTGAGCGCAGATTTCCACAGATTTTTAGCCCATCATTGACTGTTTATTTACTGGTGTAAATGTGTGTAAATGTATAATTATTCAGTTTTTTTTAAACCAATTTCAGTAATAATATTGACTAATATGAAAAATTTCATTTAATTTATTAACAATACAGTTTGTAAAGTACTATTTTCTGTCTTTTAGTAGATATTTTATACGAGAGGCTTGCTTTGTTAACCCAATATGTGGATCTATTTGGATTCGCATTGTAAACATTAAATAAAAGCTAAAAAGGGAATTACTTTTTATTTCATATATTAAGGTTTTAGTTATAATACACCTAAAATCATTCTGCATAAATCCGCAGATTTTATACAAAATTCTGCGCAGAAATAGCAAAAAATGTCAGCAGATTCCGTCTGGCCCTAGTCATTACGTACAAAAATGTTGAACTAGTTGTCAAAATCTGTCAAGCAAATTTTATTAATGTTTTTAAATCTTTTTTTTTTTCTGAAAATGTCTTCTAAATTGAACAATTTGATGAATGATTTACAGACCTGTGTATGTTGTAGGTTACGTTCCTATATATGTACTGCAATATTGTTTACAGTTGTGCTCTACCCAAAGGGAGTTTGCACGATGCTATGACTAAACTAGAATTGCAAAGAGCAGAAAAATAGTAAAACATACATATTCAGTGTCTTGTACTCAGATCCCTCACTAAATGCAGTAATGTCTAACTTTACTGTAGTTTTCAAATGGCTGTGCAAATAGTTTATAGTGCTGTCTTAAGCATTTATAGGAAGAGTCACTAAATCTGACTTTTCTGCATTGGAAATAATGTACAGAGCAAACTGTCATAATGAAGACGTGACAAAGCCATCTTTTTCATAAACAATGGTGTCAGGACTTCTCATCTTGATGACACTGACACTTTCATTGATATGAATACTTGCTTTTGAGGAATGAGCTATCAATTCTGAGCACGTGACACGCTTTTGTAGGTTATCAACTAGGTTGCAGTTTGTGCTAATTGTTTTGAGAAATGCATTAACTGCTGTGCAGATGTAAATAGTGTTGGGAGAGATGTACCACAGCAACTGAGAAAAACTAATTCATTTCACAAATGACTGATTGGAGTGAATTACACATTCATTCATTCATTCATTTTCCTTCGGCTTAGTTCCTTATTTATCAGGGGTTGCCACAGTGGAATGAACCACCAACTATTCCAGCATATGTTTTAAGTGGCGGATGCCCTTCCAGCTACAACCCAGTACTGTGAAACACATACACTCTTGCATTGACACACACGCTCATACACTATGGCCAGTTTAGCTTATCCAATTCACCTATAGGGCATGTCTTTGGACTGTGGGGGAAAACGGGACGAAACTCACGCCAACACGGGGAGAACATGCAAACTACACACAGAAACGCCCACTGGCCCAGTCTGGACTTGAACCAGCGACCTTCTTGCTGTGAGGCGACAGTGCTAACCACTGAGCCACCGTTCTGCCCTGAACTACACATTTAATAAGTAAAGTATGAAATATAACACTCACCCTCTCTGTGACAAACTGGCAGCGCTTCAAATTGTGGTCTCCGTCAGGTAAGATCTCAGGCTCCACAATGGGCACAATCCCATGCTGGAAGAACACGAGAGAGCATAACCATATGATTCTCAACATGATCCAATTTCATGAAGTTAGCTTTACTTATATTTTACCTGCTGACAAACACTAGCATAGCGAGCCAGGACTTTAGCGTTTTCTGTAATGCACAGGTTTGACGGGGTGGTCTCGCTAATTTTCATCACGCAGCGCCACTTGGCAAAGTCAGCTCCATCCTTTTTATACTGAGCACAGCGTTCTGAGAGCCCGTCCAGACCTGTGGAGGCAGCAGAGATACAATTATAGTATGTCAAAATCTTAGGTATCATTTTATTTTAGGGTCACACTGAGCATGACTGGAATAAGTCCAATATTCAAATAAATTTATTGGAATAAATGAATAATTTTCTGTGCATTCCTGCAGTTCCGAGCATTTTGTTATGATAACATGGGTTTGATTACCAGCTAAATGCTTTTATTTTATTTACATTTTTTATTACAGTTTTTAAAAAAGTCTTTTTCTTGTCACACAATTTTTAAACCTCTCACTCATAATTCAAGACTACACAGCAAATCTCCAAAACCAGAAGCAGTTGCTCAGCCTTGAACTCAATTTCAAACAGGAAGCTACTCGTTTTCCTTTTTCACACAAACCAGTCAAAATCCTACACTTATTCACACGGTCACACACACGCACGCACGAACGCGCACACACACCTCAAATGTGCAACACTAATTTTTTACAGTTTTTCTTAGTTGTTTTACACACAATTACTTGTACTTCAGACACAATGACTACAACATGTAACTGATGCACCAACCCCCTGAACAATTCTGCTAAACTACAAGCACAATTCTTGCTTTACACTCAAACTGCAGGTTTAAAACAGTTTTTTCAAAACGCTACCCACAATTCTCTGCATTTGGCACAATTTTCATGAAGAAGATCTCCTGTTTTCACAAGGAACAAACTCATTGTCATTCAAAATTGTTTAGTCAGTTGCCCTACTTTGCATACTAACTAATTACATGGGTAAACATTAGGCATGGGCCGGTATAAGATTCTGACGGTGTGATAACCTTGGATAAAAATTTCACCGTCTCACAGTATGACGGTATTGTGTTTACTGCTCTAAAATATATTCTTTTCAAATGTCTGGGTTAAAAAACAGAACTTTTTTTCCCCTTTGAACACAATATATTTCATTTTGAGATACAACAGAGAGAAAAAAATAAAATAAAAAATAATAATAATGAACATGAAATAAACTTGAATGAATTACAGTGTATAAACAAATAAAATAAATAAATAAAGTCTTTACAAAATGAAATAGTCCTGTTTGATTTCTTATTTTCAGATCATGAAATTAAATTTAAATATTAACTAAATTCTTGCAACAAAAAAAAAAACAAAACAGGAAAATATGGTTTGGTTTTAGTAAATTTGCATTTGTTGATATGAACATTTAGAAGCATTTAAAGTATTTTGGAGCAGTCAACATGTAAAACATGGCTAAATAATTCAAATGAATTATTGCCTTCTGCTGTCTTCATTAGTTTCAGTAACACACATTTCTTTACAATTTAAAAAGGCAACTTTGGATATCTTTGTAAATAGTGCTGTCCTAAAAACAAACAAACAAACAAACAAAAAAATAACTAAAAACATCTTACACATACCTTAGGAACGGTATAGCAGAAAATTTGACATGAAAACCTTGACTTTCCAAACCACGGTATACCTTGAAAACGGTTATCGTCCCATGCCTAGTAAACACCCGTCACACATGTAACTGTATTCAGTAAATACTTCTGTTAATGGTAGATGCAGACCACCTTATGTGCAACTTTGTGTTGGTTGGCCTGAACACACTGTGTACACAGTTTTTTGGGGGGAAAAATACAGTAAAATATATTTGGTAGCGTGTATTTGTGTGTTTTGTATAAAAACAATTTTCTGAATTATTTTACAATGCACTTATGTAGGCCTGTGTACTGTCTGTAGTGTGTAACTGCACAAAACAAGGCGTACACTAAGTCATTATGATGAAAGGAGAAGAAGTGCTCATAGTGTTTTACATTAAGCTCATCAGTGATCAAGTGCTTCTTATAAATGTCTCCTCATGTGATGGATTGTGTGTGTCATTTGAAAACAAAATGCCATTTTGAGAAGAAATGACACTGTTTTGAATGTAAAGTTTCATTTTGCAGGAGAATTGAAGGGTTTTGCCCAAAGTATGCGTGTTTTTTTATTTGTGTGTAGAGTTCTGACAATATGAGGCATGCTTTCAGAAAATGTGTGTAAACAATTGGGAAAAACTGTAGCTGATCACAAATCAATCACTGCTTTCCTCTAGTATAGAATAAAGGTGATGGGACAACTGGCCGTTCTGGCCCAAAAAACAAAAAGTTTGCCACTTGTTCGCAATTTGTACTTTTGTACCTACCCCATATTCACCTTTTCTAAATGATAAATTCCTCTAAAAAGAGTAGAGGAATTTCTGTGAGCCTGCTGTAAAGTGTATGATGGCCAACCCTATGCCTGCATGACACCTCCAGGCAATAGATGCTTCTCCCTCCCACACACAGTTGTGTAATTTACTGTATTCTATAGAACATACTTTTGCTTTACATGTTTTTTTTTTTAAAAAATGTACATACAGGATGTTTATGGTTTTGTTGTATGCTACTGTATACAGCAATGTTTGGCCTAATGAATACTTTCTGTTTCTTCATGTCATTGGTGTTTAGTGTACCCGTTCCCCCTCTCAGCAGATTATTTACACTGTAGAACATTGTATTGAACTGTAGATATAAGCCTATGAAGGAGCAAAGAGCTTTAGATTTAGAACAACAGTGTTGACATGCTTTATCCAAACATTTACTATTATGAAAGACGTGTTTGCTATTTGATGCAAGTGCTTCATTCTGTTTATGGCATTTTGAATGCAGTGTTACATTTTGAAGGAGATGTGAGGCGTTTTGCATCTTGTGTGTGCGGTTTTGAGAATTGTGTGTACACTGTTTTGAAAACGTGTGTAAGCAGTTGGAAAAAACTGTAAGGTCTGTGCTCCTACCATTAAACGTGAAATCTGCTAGCCTGAATACCTGCTAACATTACATTCAAAATAAAAAATTGTAGTGGGCTAAAATGAATTAAGCATAATATACTAATACATTGTGATACACCAGATACAACGTTTGATGAGCTTTGGCCCTTTATTTATAGCACAGCAGCATTTTGGGGGGCTTTAAAAACACAAACATTTGAAAATGGTTTCAAAGTGCATGTTTTAGGAAAACTACAAAAATGGGGTTTTGTGAAAACTGTGATCTAGTTCAGCGGGTTTTGAGATACACTTTTCCCCCTTAAACTATTATAAGGTCCCCCTCCACATTTTATCGCTCATATAAGTTTGCAGTAGGTATGACAAAAATGTTGTTTTTAAACAACCGGTATGTTTATTACTATATGTAAAATATAAAATATAAACGCAAAATATAAACGCAAAACATCAGTTGGCCATTTGTAGCTAAACAAACGCCTTTGCTCCTTGCGGTCAAAAACTACTCTGACCATTTCAATGTGGGGATGTCACTGGCCCATGAACATTTCCTGCTTGTTGTCAAACTATTTCGTTACTGTACCAAGAGGCAATTTAATCGTATCTTAATGTTAAAACGTAAATAATGTCATGACATTATTTATCAATATGTGGACATTTTTGGATTCTTGGAAGCTATGGAAATTGAAAATGTATTACAGAAAATAGGTTAGGACCATTGTTATTGTTTAAATTCCTCAAAATGGACTATGAACTATGGTGCAGATAATGCACTGTGGCCAGGTCAGGGACTCTTTGCTTCAAGAAAATGAAATAAAACCATAGTTCAGGTAACTATTTACTATCGACCCAAAATGTTTGGAGTTTCCTCACCTGGGTCAAAGGACGAACTACATATTTGTCAATTTTTTGGGTCAGCCAGGGTATGAAATAAACTAGGTAACATGATTGTTCTCCTAATCGTCCACTGCTAATTCATTCATTCATTTTCTTTTCGGCTCAGTCCCTTTATTAATCCGGGGTCGCCACAGCGGAATGAACCGCCAACTTATCCAGCATTTTGTTTTACGCAGCGGATGCCCTTCCAGCTGCAACCCATCTCTGGGAAACATCCATACATACTCATTCAAACTCATACACTAGGGACAATTTAGCCTACCCAAATCACCTATACCACATGTCTTTGGACTTATGGGGGGAACCGGAGCACCCGGAGGAAACCCACGCAAGCACGGGGAGAACATGCAAACTCCACACGGAAATGCGTGAGGCGAACGTGCTACTCACTACGCCACCATGGCGCCGTCCACTGCAAAGAAAAAAGTAAAATATGACGTGACCCCCACAGAGCTTGCTGAGGCCCCCTTGCGGGCCGGGACCCCCCTGTTGGGAACCGCTGATTTAGTTTACTTATTGATTTGTTTATCCTGTAGACATAATAGGCATGTATTTGACTACCAAAACAACAACAGGACCATACGTGCCCAGACATGTAGTGTTTCTTTACAAATTTACATCATCAACTGGTCTGGCATGGCCATTACAGTGTTTTTAGTCATTTTTGTGGATCCACGTGAACAGATTGTTTCAGAAATGCAATGGAGAACATTTCTGTTTTTAGCACACGATTGTGATTTCAATGTACCCATATAGTCACACGCCTCAAAACTGACTAAATATGTAACCAAGGATTCATTGTGAAACTGTCTGCTAAACAAACACCTCGATGCTGAAATCGAGTGAATGAGCATATATTCAGATACAGAGAAAGAACATCATTGATATACCTTGTGTAGTGGTCTCTCCATTAGTCCCTGGCAAGGGCACTACACCTTTGTCAACCTGTGAAGAGAGGTCACAACATTTTTAATCCAGCCTCTTGCTGAAAAACAGCTTATCAATGACTGCTTTTTTAAGTCTTCAGTAGCTTTATTCTCCTTTGAGTTCAACAGAGGAAAACAATTCATAAAAGTTCAGAGCCACATGAGTGTGAGTAAAAAAAATAAGTCAAAATTTTAATACTTATCGTGAATGATCCATTTAAAGGGACAAATCTGTAACGGAATGTGTATTTATATAGCGCATACAGTATATCGTGTATGGTTATACACCCAAAGCGCTTCACAATCACGAGGAGGGGTCTCTCCACACCACTACCAGTGTGCAGCATCCATTTGGATTATGCGGCTGCAGCCACAGGACAACGGTGCCAGTGCGCTCACCACACACCAGCTATTGGTGGAGTGGAGAGATAGTGATAGAGCCAATTCGGTGGATGGGGATGATTGGGAGGCCATAATGGGTAAGGGCCGATGGAGGGAAGTTGGCCAGGACACCAGAGTTACACCCCTACTCTTTACTAGAAGTGCCATGGGATTTTCAATGACCACAGAGAGTCAGGACCTCGGTTTAACGTTTCATACGAAAGACGGTGCTCACTGACAGTACAGCGTCCCCTTCACTTTACTGTGGCATTAGGACTCACAGAGACCACAGGTTGAGTGCCCACAGCTGGCCTCACTAACACCACTTCCAACAGCAACCTTGTGCTCCCATGTGGTCTCACATGTTTTGAATTCCGAATTGGATTTGTGTATTTATGAATCGTGTTTTAAATTTGCGAATTGGATTTGTTTATTTATGAATCATGTTTTGACTTTACGAAGTGGATTTGTGTATTTGTGAATCGTGGCTTGAATTTACGAAGTGGATTTGTGTATTTGTGAATCGTGGCTTGAATTTATGAAGTGGATTTGTGTATTTGTGAATCGTGGCTTGAATTTACGAAGTGGATTTGTGTATTTGTGAATCGTGGCTTGAATTTACGAAGTGGATTTGTGTATTTATGAATCGTGGTTTAAATTTGTGAATTGGATTTGTGTATTTTTTTAATCATGTTTTTAATTTTAGAATTGCATTTGTGTATTCATGAATTGTGTTTTGAATTTACGAATTAGATTTGGGTATTTTTGAATTGTGTTTTGAACTCACAAACAGGATTTGTGTATTTATGAATCATAGTTTGAATTTGCGAATTGGATTTGTGTATTTATTAATCGTGTTTTTGAATTCCGAATTGGATTTGTGTATTTCGGATTGTGTTCTGAACTTACGAACTGGATTTTGTAAATGTGAATTGCGTTGTGGATGTATGATTTATATTTTGTAAGTGTATTATTTTTAAGACTGATCTGGCTCCATGAAAGCGAGACATTATACCTTGATTCCAATAGTGATGCCCTTATCCTTGATCATCTTGACGAACGGCACTCCGTCATCCGAGTTCTGATAGAGTGTTTCATGGAAGAAGATGACTCCGCCGATGCAGTTATCGATGCGGTCATCAGCGGTGAAGAGCACCTGACGGAAGAGACGCCGGTTTTCTTCATTGTTCTCCACCCCGATCTGGTTCAAGCGCTTCCCCATGCTGCCTGTTTCAACACACACAGAGCCAGAGTCGGATCTCAAGCTAGATTAAGTGCAAAGTGTGGACTAACGGGACGAGCACTGACCTATAGACTCATCTGCAGCCAGGATGCCTTTGCCTGGAGACACGATGCGCAGGGCTATCTCATGAAGCTCCTTCTTTTGCTCTGTGGTGAGGGGAGGAAACTGATGGGTCATCCTGGACGTCTGACACAACCTGAGGACAGTACAGATGAGGCCCTGTTTACAATCAATACAATCAATCACAGCAAGAAGGTCGCTGGTTCGAGTCCCAGCTGGGCCAGTTAGCATTTCTGTGTGAAGTTTGCATGTTCTTCTTGTGTTGGTGTAAGTTTCCTCCAGGTGCTCCGGTTTCCCACACAGTCCAAAGACATGCGGTATAGGTGAAATGAATAAACTAAATAGGCTGTAGTGTATGAGTAAGTGTGTATAGATGTTTCCCACTACTGGGTTGCAGGTGGAAGGGCATTTGCTGTGTAAAACATATGCTGGATAAATTGGCGGTTCATTCCGCTGTGGTGACCCCTGATTAATAAAGGGACTAAGCCAATGGAAAATGAATGAATGCTTGTCCACTTTCAAATCAATTCCAGAGGATGTCACGAATGTGCTGTGACTCAAAACTACAGTAGTCAACATTTGAAGCGCATCTAAAAGCTCTTGTCCTAAAACAAGAACACTTGATACACATCGGTTGAAGACAATATGATGAAAGGTTTTGACTACCATATATTGTACATAACGGATAAGAAAAGCTAAGAAGAAGGCATTATTAAAACAAACAATTGGGCAGCACAGTTGCTCAGTGATTAGAACTGTCGCCTCACAGCAAGAAGGTCGCAGGTTTGAGTCCCAACTGGGTGAGTTGGTATTTCTGTGTGGAGTTTGCATGTTCTCATGGGTTTCCTCCCATAGTCCAAATACATGTGGTATAGGTGAATTGAATAAAACTAAATTGGTCGTAGTGTATGAGTGTGTGTGAATGAGTGGGTATGGATATTTCCTAGTACCGGGCTGCAGCATATGCATATGCTGGATAAATTGGCGGTTCGGTTCATTCCGCTCTGGCAACCCCAGATCAATAATGGGACTAACCCGAAGGAAAATGAATGAATAAAAACAAATGATAGTAAAAACAACACTGAATGTGAGAATTAGTGTTCATTTATTCATTTTCTTTTTCGGCTTAATCCCTTTATTAATCTGGGGTCGCCACAGCGGAATAAACTGCCAACTTATCCCTCATATGTTTTACGCAGCGGATGCCCTTCCAGCTGTAACCCATCTCTGGGAAACATCCATACACACTCATTCACACACATACACTACGGACAATTTAGCCAACCTAATTCACCGATACCACATCTTTAGACTTGTTGGGGAAACCGGAGCACCCGAAGGAAACCCACGCGACCACAGGGAGAACGACCCAGCCGGTGTACCCAGAGGAAACCTACGCGACCACAGGGAGAACGACCCAGCCGGTGTACCCAGAGGAAACCCACGCGACCACAGGGAGAACGACCCAGCCGAGACTCGAACCAGTGACCTTCTTGCTGTGCGGCGAACGTGCTACCCACTACACCATCGTGGCGCCCTGCTTTAGTGTTTAGTGTGTTTAAAAAACTGACTGTTTATTATATTAAAAGGTTTGTACTGTAGAATTCTACAGTCTTTTTCTGTTTGAATTAGTAATTGTAATTCTTTACAGCGTTCTGTATTCTTTTGAATTCAAAAATCTGTTTAGCCTTTTCAAACAGTGTAGAAACCTTTTTGTTTTTTTGTAAAATTGTGGTTTTTCTGCCTTTTCAATGTTTATACTGATACTGACACTGATATTTGATTGATACTAATACTATTTTAGTCTGGGCAGTAATGTTTGAGCATTTAATGTTTATAACCATTTATCATTTATAACCCTCTTTCGTTTTAAAGTTTTTACTTTTAAATGAAACGGAAAACGAAACAAAAATGTCAAAAAATTACAATCAAACACAATTATGGCGTAAAGACGTGGAAACTCTTTTACTAAATGTTACAGAAATGCCAAGCATTCACATTCAGAAGTTTAAAAAAGATTTTAAAAGACTGAAGCACATAGACGCACTGTTAACAAGTGGTTCGCCTTCATGAATTACTTTGTGAATAACTAATTTATGGATAATTTAATAATAATTTAATTTCTGGCTAATAATTTTTAACGCTTTTCAACTTGAATCCCTTTCAAACCATCAGCAAAATTGAAACAGTTCAACATTTCTGTAGGAAAGCTATCATCTATAAATCTCAGCATTCACCAAAAATTATAATTTTTACATTTTCTAAATAGTAAAATAGCACTTTTTGTTAATAATATGAACCAAAGCAAAGTATTCTCCAATGGAAGATTCAAAAAACAGCTGTAGTCCAGAAAACGGTAAAGCTCAACAGATGAAAAAACTTCCGTACTCACCAAGACTGAAGGACTCAGACGGAAGGCTTTTTTCCAGCAGACGAGCTGAGACGTGACTGATTCTTCAACAGTGCCAGTGTCCCAGTTCTTTATGAAGGTGATCTCCCAGAGGAGGCCCACACTTGTAGGGCGGAGCTTAACGTCATGCCCTCATTAAGTTACTGGAGGAGGTGTTAAAGGCCACTAAAGGTTGCCCACCCGATCCCATTTTTCTACAAGCATGTACTCTTATTATTTGACATGCACTGCAATCAAACCAGGTTTTCTAAACGGAGAGAAAAACTCGCCAGGGTGTTGCTAGGGTGTTACTATGCACTTTCTAACCCATGCTAGAGTGCTGTGGCTTATTGTATATCATCTGCCAGATGTTTTTGGTCAGTTATGTAATCATTTGAGGTATCTCACGGACACTTTTTTTTTTAACGACACCTGTTTTTAAATAAAGCAATCTGCATTCCAGTCAGTTTTATTATTAGATTAAACTTGCCTCAGGCAAATCCTCAAATCTCTAGTCAACTGAGACATCCACCATACCCTCAGGAAAATGTTGGCAGTCACAGAGCGGCAGAGATTCAAGCAAATGTGTGATAAAAATGAGGTGGGGTCATGGCATAATTTCTAGTTCTATACAGGTGAGTAGAATTTTTAGATGACTTCATGATCTAGTTCTCAAGGACGCATAATGGAGGTAAAGTAGGGAGATTATCATGGTATCGATTTGAAAACTGGATGATCAAAAAAAAAAGCTGAATGTAATTTATTTAGATTCCATGAATATAAACAGGCAAGTTGTCAATTCATTATACGAAAACCAATATGATAACGTAGATAAAAATGGCAAGTTTAGAGGGAAACCCAATGCCTCTATACATGAAGGACCGGAGCCATTTGAAGTAGACTCTCAGGAGAACTGTTAAGAGTTACGGTTATTTTAAGCCATCTCTACTGGGGCTGTGGGCTTTTTTCCTGATACCTAATTAAAAACATTAATAATGATGCTTTATCTGGTGTTCAATTTTCAGCCCTATTAAGGCTGCTCCCATTTGGGTTTGTCATTGCGCTCACAAATAGGTCACACCAAAGTCTCAAAGTTGGAGAAATGAATCCAATCATTCACAGATATATATTTTAACCAGTCTGTATTTTGAATTGTAATGACATGAACTTCTGCATTTGTCCTCCATAATCAATGTTCTAAAGCTTCTATTTTGGGGGATTTATTTGGAGAATCATATTAACAGTAATGCCTAGAACTCATACACATAATGTAAACTATTTTACCAGAAATTCCAATAATGTTTTCAACCATCAGTAAACCAATATGTAAGAATCATTATGACTAAATTGTATTGTAATGCATTGTATTATATTGCACTGCAGTGTAAGTTCCATTGTGCATACTGTATATCTCTGTAAAAGTATTTTTGTTTTGCTTATTAGCACTAGCACAGCACAATATATATTAAATTAAGCGGGTCATTGAATAATTAAAATCAACCAATTTGTTTAGAACGAATTTATTTTGTAGATTCATTCAGGAGAGAATCAAGAGACATTCAAAACACTGATTCTATTAGAAAACAAGTGAGAGAGTCTATCAGAGAGACAGATTCAAGTAAAACACTGATTCATTCAGTAATGAATCAACTGAAGTATCTACATTAGAAAATACCAAACATTTATCTCAACTGTTTCATTCAAAACACTGATTCATTCAGTAGTGAATCAACTGAAGTGTCTTCATGTGAAAATACTGAATGGTTATCTCAACCAATTAATTCAAAACACTGATTCATTCAGTAGTGAATCAACTGAAGTATCTTGATTAGAAAATACTGAATGATTCTCAACCAATTCATTCAAAACACTGATTCATTTAAGAGCAAAACAAGTTAGCTGTTCAATGAATAGCCATTTTTTCAAAATACTGATACATTTCGAAAGCAAGCGAGACAGTAAATAAAAAGGTCATTGAATGATTCAGTCAGCTGATTCAAGTATTCATTCAGCAGCAAAACAAGTGACACATTTTCATGAGCAAGTCATTGATTGATTATCTCAATCAATTTATTCAAAACAGATTCATTCAGGAGTAAAACAAATTACATCTTAATAGGCAAATACTGAATGAGTATCTCAACTGATTCATTCCAAGCAGTGATTCATTCACGAGTGCAAAAAGTGACACATCTTACCGAGCAAAAACTTAATTATTCTATCAAAACACCGATTCATTCAGGAGTGAAACTGGTGCCACATTTTCAGGGGCAAATACTGAATGATTATCTTAATGGATTCATTCAAAACACTGATTCATTCAGGAGTTAAACAAATGACATCTTCATGAGCAATTACTGAATGATTATCTCAATAGAATTATTCAAAACACTGATTCATTCAAAAAAGACACATGTGACACCTCTTTAGGAGCGAATACTGAATGATTATATTAACTGATTTGTTTGTTTGTTTTGATTTGTTGATTCATTCAGGAGTGAATCAAATGACAAATCGTCTTGAGCAAATACTGAATAATTATCAGTAATTATTCAAGTTAAGCCAGTTCATTCAAAATACTGATTCATTCAGGGGTAAAACAAGTGACATCTTCATGAATAAAATACGGAACGATTACTTCAATCAATTAATTTAAAACACTGACTCATTCAGGAGTGAAACAAGTGAGATCTTCTAATAGCAAATACTTAATGATTATCTCAACTGATTCATTCAAAACACTGATTCATTCAAGAGCAAAACAAGTGAGGTGCTCCCTGAAGAACTCACGCAACCATTTTTCAAAATACTAAAACATTCTGAAAACAAACAAGAATGTAAACGAGAGAGCTATTGACCCATTGATATAGCTTCAGGAGCAAATACTGATTGATTATCTTAACTGATTCATTTAAATCACTGACTCATTCAGGAGTGAAACTAGTACCACATTTTCAGGAACAAATACTGAATGATTATCACAACCGATTCATTCAAAACGCTGATTCATTCATAAACAAACAATTGACAGATCTTACAAGTTAATGAATAAGTCTCTCAGTTGATTCATTCAAAACACTGATTCATTCAGGAGTGAAACTAGTGCCACGTTTTCAGGAGCAAATACTGAATAATCATCTTAAATGACTCATTCAGGAGTAAAAGTAGTGCCACATTTTCATGGGCAAATACTGAATGATCATCTTAAATGATTCATTCAGGAGTGAAACTAGTGCCACGTTTTC
>CAIGQQ010038083.1:4060132-4080616 GCA_903798035.1 Danio albolineatus
AATGATTATCTTAACTGATTCACTCAAATCATTGATTCATTCAGGAGTGAAACTAGTGCCACGTTTTTATGGGCAAATACTGAATGATCATCTTAACGGATTCATTCGGGAGAGAAACTAGTGCCACATTTTCAGGAACAAATAATGAATAATCATCTTAAATGATTCATTCAGGAGTGAAACCAGTGCCACGTTTTCAGGAGCGAATACTGAAAGATTATCTCAGCCGATTTATTCATAACATCGATTCATTCAGGAGTGAAACAAGTGCCACATTTTCATGGGCAAATACTAACCAATAATGTCAACAAATTAATTCAAAATGTTGATTCATTCAAAAACAAAACAATTGACAGATCTTACAAGTTAATGAATAAGTCTCTGAGTTGATTCAATTCAAAACATTGATTCATTCAGAAGAGCAACAAGTGACAAGTCAAGTATTCTAATGCATACACTCAAAACACTGATTGCGAACCTAAATAATTATTTTCATTAATTCATTAAATAATCAATTCATTCATACATTAATCAGTTTATTTATTCATTTATTTGTTCTTTTATTGAATAATCCATTATTCATTCAATAATTCATTAATTCATTAAATCCGTCACTAACTCATTTTTGTAACTATTATTTTGTTATGCGAGTACCATATCAGTAATATCATCGCTCTCATGATGTCACAGTAACCAGTACATCACTGTGAGTGGGTTAAATATAAAAATAAATCTAAAAGACCAAAAAATACAAAGAACCTAATATACAAAACCCCAAAAAATAGTTCTACTGTTACAAAAATATTCAAAAAGGAGGTTTCACTTGCTGCATATTTACACCTATTTTCTAAATCGAACCGCACCAGAACAGTAGCAAATAATACTACATTTAATAATACTAGTTAGCTACACATATTGATTAGTTTGAGCTTTATGCTGCAGAATTGGTTCCTGCTACTTTTGTTTGAGTCCCTGTTATATCTTCATTTACCTGAATGTTAATCAAGGTAGGAGATAAATCTGTAGGGGTGGAGGGAGAGTTCAGCAGGTCACACTCAAAATTCTGAAGCAGGTCTAGGGATAAACCTCGCATTGACCTTTCCTGGCGGTCAGGATGAGTCTTCAGTGCAAGAATGGGCTCAATGGGATTTCTCTGAAGCAGCTGGGAATCAAAGGACATGCCGTGGAAGAACTTGTGGCTTTGAAAATGTTCCAGACAGCGCAGGCGACGAGTTGGGATCTTGCACAGGAGCTACATTCAAACAAGGTCAGAGATTTTTGGAATATTTGTGTACATAACATGATAACACGGTTAAAGGGAGAGTTCACCCAAATAATGTCAATTCTGTCATCATTTACTGATCCTCCATTTGTTCCGAACCTGTTTGAGCTGTTTTTGTCTGTTGAACACAAAAGAAAATATTCTAAAAAAAATGTCTGGGAAAAAAAAAAAAAAAAAAACAGCCATTGACTTTCATAGTTTTTTCCTTTTTGCTCCTGCTATGGATGCCAATGGCTGCTTTTTTCTAACATTCTTCAGAAGATCTTCTTTTTGGGTTCAGTAATGTTAAACGTTTATTACCACTTGGGTGTGAGTAAATGGTGAAGAAATTTAAATTGTGGTGTGAACTGTCCCTTTAAACCTCTGCCTATATTACAATTACATTACAGAATTTAACTTGTAGCCATTAAGATAAATGTAATGAAATAGGTAAAGGGAGTTGGCATTCAAATCGAATGACAAATAAATCAGATATCAACCTAAAACAGATATTGTTTGAAAGCCTAAACATTCCAAAAGTATATTATGAAAACATTTTGTCGAGATTTATATTATTTTAATAATCCCAACCAATTACATATCGTCTGTTTTGTGATAGAAGTGATATTGGGATAGAAATCAATGGACTTATTAATCAATGGAATTATTAAAATATTTGTGATATCAACTTCAAATTTGGAACCTAACATTGATATTATAGCAAGTTTAGATGTTTAAATGTTTTATATATAAACGGTTATTAGAATAAATGTTTGGAAATTGAGATTTTCCATTGATCTACGGTTTGGTAAAGGATTAGATAATATTTGACCGACATACGACTATTTGAAAATCTGGAATCTGATGGTTCAACAAAATCTAAATAATTTGGAGAAAATTGCTTTTAAAATTGTGCAAATTACGTTCATAGCAATGCTTTTGATATATTGAGGGAAGAAACTGTACAAAATATCTTCATGCAACATGATCTTGACTTAATATTCAAAGTATTTTTGGCTTGAGTGAAAAATCGATAATTTTGACTATTCATTCATTCAACCGCCAACTTATCCAGCACATGTTTTACACAGCGGATACCCTTCCCGCTGCAACCCAGTACTGGGAAACATACATATACTCTCATTCACACACACACTCATACACTACGGCCAATTTAGTTTATTCAATTCACCAATAGCGCATGTCTTTGGACTGTGGGGGAAACCGGAGCACCAAGAGGAAACCCACATGAACACTGGGAGAACATGCAAACTCCACACAATAATGCCAACTGACCCAGCCGGGACTTGAACCAACGACCTTCTTGCTGTGAGGCAACAGTGCTAACAACTGAACCTCCGTGCCGCCCTAATATTGACTGATTTTTTATGTGTTTCTGCCTACTGCAACATAAGTCCGGTTTAATCTGCTGAGTGGATTTTGGACTGTGTGAGTTTTAATGTTCGGCTGTTTATCCTGTGATTACACATACCGTAATTGCCGTTATCAAGCATTCTGCATATTTGCACATTTATTTAACATATTTGTTTCATACTTAATTCCTTGGTGATTTAAAATAATGACATAATAATATGATAATAATAATATCTTGAATGATTTCAGCAGAGTTGTGTTTATCAATGTAAATGTGTCGGAATGTTTAAATGTGTTATAATTTCCTGTGATATTGGATGTGGGAGTCTGTCACTTTATTGAGCATAACGTGTTTTGTGAGTGACGTGTTTGTGAGTCGCCGGATAGACTGATGATGAGGGGATGCATATCAACGCTGGGTTAAGTTAAATGTGTTTAAGCTTAAAGATACTGTTGTCATAAGTCAAAAGGACAGCAAAGAAGATTTTAGTGACCCCAGAATCCTCTTTTCATGACATGAGACCAATGAGGCATTTGTTTTGCTTCATTAACGCATTAGACAATTGTGGTTTGTATAATTTCTGATGGGACGTCGTGGTGGCACAGTGGGTAGCACGAACGCCTCACAGCAAGAAGATCGCTGGTTCCAGCCTCAACTGGATCAGTTGGCATTTCTGTGTGGAGTTTGCATGTTCTCCCCATGTTCGCATGGGTTTCCTGGTGCTCCGGTTTCCCCCACAAGTCCAAAGACATGTAGTATAGGTGAATTGGGTAGGCTAAATTGTCCGTAGTGCATGTGTGTGAATGAGTGTGTATGGATGTTTCCCAGTGATGGGTTGCAGCTGGAAGGGCATCCGCTGCGTAAAACATATGCTGGATAAGTTAGCGGTTCATTCCGCTGTGGCGAACCCAGATCAATAAAGGGACTAAGACGAAAAGAAAATGAATGAATGAATAATTTCTGATGTGTTTGTACTGTTCATTTACAAACACAGTTTTCATGATGTCAAAGGATATAAAGAGGACAACCTTAAGAATAAAATGCCCATTTGAAGAACCAACCTGTGTCTTTGCTGTTGTGAAGAGAGTTATACATACTATTGATGGTTATGATGTGCACTGCAGCAGCTCACCTCTATAAGCAGGAAGGCCAGAGCAGGACTGAGGCTCACAGGCATCTCATACAAGCACTCACTGACTCTGCTCAGCATTACAGCGTGATCTACTTCTGCTGCCAGAGGAAACTACAAACCACAACAATGAAGAAAACACACACATGGGTTTCTACAAGCTCTCTGTCACACTTTCTACACATCACTGGCAAATGGACATATCTTCAGAGGTGATTTTAGGACACAAAATAAGTAAAATCTTCATTATGTTCTGTCTTCTTACCCCTCCAGTGGCTAAAGCGTAGAGAAGGATCCCCAGAGACCACCAGTCTGCCGTATGGCTGTACGGACCCCCTCTCAGGACCTCAGGAGCTGTTTAATGACCACATCATGTAATTACACAGACGCTTTTTTTGACAGAAATAGCTCATCTGCTTAGGGCTCCACATGTCTTTAGTTACAGCCTGATATGCTTAATGGTAAACACGGTGTCGGCTGTAAGCGAGTGTCTCTCACCCATGTATTGTATTGTGCCGCAGATAGTGAAGGCTCGTTCCCCACGCTCGAGACGGCGAGACAGACCAAAATCAGTCAAGCGAAGGTGACCTAAATGACACAGCTTTAAGATTTCTATTCCAGAATTCCCCTCGCCATAAGCTAAAGCAGGGTTTTACAGCAGAGATGGACATTTAAAAAAAATTCAAAGGCAAAATGCACATGCTCTTGATATAAATGTATATAAATATAAATCAATCCATTTATCTATCTGTCTATATATCTATGCCCACACACAGTTTGTCCATCCATCTATGTCCACAAACACACTTTTTCAATCTATCCATCCATCCATCCATCCATCCACCCACCCACCTATCTATCTATCTATCTATCTATCTATCTATCTATCTATCTATCTATCTATCTATCTATCTATCTATCTATCTATCTATCTATCTATCTATCTATCTATCTATCTATCTATCTATCTATCTATCTATCTATCTATCTATCTGTCAGTCTGTGTCTGTCTATCTATGCCCACACACACGTTTTCTATCCATCCATCCATCCATCCATTCACCCATCTATCTATCTATCTATCTATCTATCTATCTATCTATCTATCTATCTATCTATCTATCTATCTATCTATCTATCTATCTATCTATCTATCTATCTATCTATCTATCTATCTATCTATCTATCTATCTGTCAGTCAATCTATGCCCACACACATTTTCTATCCATCCATCCATCCATCCATCCATCCATCCATCTATCTATCTATCTATCTATCTATCTATCTATCTATCTATCTATCTATCTATCTATCTATCTATCTATCTATCTATCTATCTATCTATCTATACCCACACACACTTTTTCCTATCTATCCATCCATCCACCCAAACCACCCACCGACCCACCCACCCACCCACCCACCCATCCATCCATCCATCCATCCATCCATCCATCTATCTATCTATCTATCCATCTATCTATCCCCACACACACTTTTTCTATCTATCTGTCAGACATCCATGCATCCATCTATCTCTCTGACACAAATATTTCCCATAATGCCATATGCTAGACCAGCTTTACCTTTATCAGTCAGAAGAATGTTCTCCATCTGTTTAGGACAAAGAGTGTATTTTATAGGACAGACTTAGTTGTTTATTTACACAAACTTGTAAAATAGTTATAAAGTCAAATTTTCTCATTAAAAAATGTTTTATGTTCAGCTTGTTACAATTTTCTCTGAGAAACTTAATTGAATCCAAGTTTAAAAAACATATATATATTGTAACTTATACCTTCACGTCCCTGTGTATTACTCCAAAGTCATGCAGAAAACCTGGAAATGAAAAAGAAAAATGGAAACTTTGATTGTTGTTGGTAAAACTCACTTGTATGTGAAAATGACTCAACGAAACACACAACATTATATTTAATGCTTTACATAACTTAAATACAATTCAAGAGAAGTTAACTGATTACCTTAAGAATTGCAAACATTTTGTTGAATTAAAAATGATCTATGATGTCAAATTTAAATGTATGCAATATATGCATACATTTAAATTAAGAACATTAATTTATTAAATATGCACTAAATTGCATAAATTTCTAGCACAAAAATCTAAACACTGGATGAAGTCAGGTTCACAAGTCTTGTTTCTTTTTTGAAAGAATATGAAGGGTCAAAGATTCCTTTACAAATGAAACTTTATATTTTAAAATGTTTGTAGAATTAAAGGTTGTATATAATCAGCCAAATTATGTATGAACAAATCCCTCCTTAAAAAAAGGTTTATAGCAAGTGCTGCTGAAATACAAATTTTAAGAAAACGACGTTTAAAAAGATGTATTGTAATTGAATTCAACAAACACAAATTTATGAAATGCAACAAAACTCCTCTGCATATGTACCAGACATCTTTCTTATCTGAAAAAATAGTGGAATTCTGAGTGAGCTTCACACATGTGAGTGGGCTTGACAAACCACCTGTAGGTGACACACTCTATCCTCTTCATATGCACCAGACACCTTCTTATAAAGCAGCACATACTTCTTAAAAAACGTGAAATTCTGAGTGCGCTCTCTCCTTTCAGTTTGCTCAGAGGAGAAAAAACTAACTTGTCAACTTCTGTTTAACTTCTTTTATAAGTCGCTTCGGATGAAACCATCTGCTAAATTAAAGAATGTAAATGTATTCAGGATGTTTCCATTACATTAGACTGAGAACTTTTTCTTTTAGAAAAAGCTAAAAGCACAAAATCTCAAACTTGACAGATGTATGAATAAACATTCTCTTAAAAATCAAGTAAAGCATCTGTAAAGAGAACGCCGAGCTGCAAAAAAGGAGAGAAGAGGAGGCAAATCCTCCAGACAGACCCCCAGCAGTGCCAGCCCTGAGACAGAGGCAATGGACAGAGGTCACTGGCCGAGTCATTTTGGAGAGGCAATGAATATCCAGGTAGCTAGCTACATTGGTGAAATTAATATTTGAGTTATATAGGACATTCTGTATTAGTTGATGCCAATTTGAAAAAAAAGAGAAGCAAAATGAATACTTGGTCATACTTGAACTTGTTACTTTCATTATCAGGCTAATTAACTATAGCCAATATATTCAGCACATTAAAACCTGCTATCTATAAGTATTATTTGGAATTTTAAAATATACATGATTAGAACAGCAGGTTTTTCACCAGCTAAAAGGGGATTTTAAGTCAGTTATCTTTTGCTGTAGTGTGTTAGTAGGAAAAAACACTTAAAAGCAAACCCCAGACTGAAGCAAAGTTTTAAAAAAATCATTGTTCTCTAATAATAAGTTTGTGTTTGCAAATCCAGATTGTTACAATAATAAAAATGTTTTTATTTGGCTTAAAAGAGTTAAAAAATTGTCCTGGGATTTAACATATGCATTTAATTATAGCTGCTTTGAGAGCATTCAACTCATAAATTATCACACACTGTTCTCCCCTACAGAAAAGTACATTTAGGTTCAAGTGCATGCTTTTTAATGTAAAAGTATCGGTATCGGTATCAATATCGCCGATACTGGCCCTGTATTTACTTGGTATCGGATCGATACTAAATTTTGCAGTATCGCACAGCCCTACTATCTATCCATCCATCCATATGTTTTCTTTCTCCAAATAGGATTTCACTGCAATTAGCGGATCATTATCATGCTGAAAATGAAAACTATTGGCATAATGATTTTAAAATCTATTTGTACTTTTCAAGATTCATAATTCCACCAATTTAGGCAATATTGCTAAAAACACTGGTAGAAATGCAGCTCAAACAAAGACAAATAGCCTCTCTCTAACATTGTCTTTAACATGTAATTAAACAATTGGCCAAAATAATTCAAACTCTAACCTACTGTAACTCCTATCCTAAAAAAACATCCATCCTGTATAAATCTCAATTAAAAAATAATTGACTTATGGTTACTGATTTTGTGGAAAAGGGTCACATATATCCATTATACCATCAGTAAAACAACAGATTTAATGTTGGTCAAAAAACTTTTGCACAGTATTATATATATAGCCAAGCCCAAAATTACTCATACCCCTGGATTATTAATAATTTTGGGTTTGACTATACATAATGAATATCAACACTCACCTAAAGCAGAGCCCAATTCAGCAGCAAACACCCGAACCTCCGTCTCCTCAAACAAGCCCTTCAGTGTCCAGTACGTGTAGAGATCTCCAGTGCTGCAGTAATCACACACTGAACAGAACACACACACACACAAGACAGAAAAACATGACTGAGACGATGTGACAGCAGACTGATTGCCTGACCTACAGACCACCTTTTTCTAGATCAAGCTTCATTCGGGCTTGATGTGGTCTGGAGACAGTGTTTCTGAACCTAATCACAAGACCGTGACACAATTTCAGCCTGTCACAGGGTCACTGAGGGAGACGTTGAAAAGGAAGAAGACACAACACAATGATTAAGTCTCTGAAATCACACTGGCTAATGGATGTAGAGAGAAGAATGTATGGAGGGAAAGGTTTGGGTACAAAAATATATCGAATGTAACAGATAAATTGGATGGAAAAGGATCAAATGAGATAAACTTTGAGCAGATCTTTCAGAAAGGGCTAAATATAGGTCTGCTGCTTCCATTTACTGTATATCTGATGTCAAACAAATCTGTAAAACCCAGTAGATTTCATATATTCATGCAAGGATAAAAGGAAATCAAAACAGCAACATCAAGTCAACCAATGGTAAGAAACTGGGGGAGAGAATATTTGTTTTTCTGACCAGTGTGTGTATTTTTATTACATTAATTTTGCAAGTTCATTAATAATGTAGTTTGGCACAATAAATAAACTATACTTTTTTGTTACAAATATTCCATTAAAGAAGAGATTTGAAATATTTTCAAATGTTCAAATGAATCTAGTGTTTGAAGCATGCAAAGTAAAAATTATATCATTTAAAGTTAAAGATAAACAAGTCCTTGTAATATGTAATTAAACGAACTTAATTTAATTACATTATTAATAAATGAAATTATATACAATAATAAATGAATCAGATATTAATCTTAAATATGAAAAATGAATCATATATATATTATTATGTACACAGAGATCAACATAAATGAGTACACCTCATTTAGAAAATTAATATTTTTATCCATTTGTCAGTGAATTTAGGTCATATATTTTGGTCCAATTGAACAAAACAGATTCATTAAACGGATGTATTTATTAAAATAATATTTTAGTTACCGAACATCTTTAGAAATAGAAAGATTATACATTTAAATTCATGTAAAATGTTGGAAAAAATTATACAAATTATTTCAACAAAGTTTTATTATTTTTTGTTGTTTCTCTTGATTTTTTTTCTATTTTAAAATGTTAAATATTTACTAAATGTGCAATTTTTTGGACCTTTATCATTAGTTATTTTGTTAAGTTAGCTCCAGATTTGGCTTTAGTGCTAACTAATCTAATGTATATGCACAAATATTATATTGTAGAGCAACCTATAAAATTATAATATAAATAAGAGATTTGTCAGGGGTGAAAAAGAGGTTTTCAAGCATCTAAACAATCAAATTGTCATTTTATTTTTTTCTCCATGCATTAAAATTTGTCCTGTAAATTTTTTATTTTTTTTTCTGAGCAAAAAATAAAAACGATCACACATTTTACACGTTTTTATGTCTTTACCTTTGATTTTGATAAACTGTATTACAGGGTTTTCTCAATTGCTTTGGCACATTTTTAAAAACTTTTTTCACCTTTACATTCTCTGCAAATATCAAAACAGTTTGCTGGAACTTCAGAACTTTACTGCAGATCTGCAAAATGAAGTTACTCGGCCAAAATATTTCATGCTTTAAAACCTAGTTTATTATATCAGTAATTTGGCCATGGCCACCAAAACATAAAGTGTATTTGTCATCGTGTAAGCAACACTGCTCAAAATTATTTGCTTTTTCAATTAGTTTTTTCACCATTATAGGCAACCATGGAAATTAAGGTTTAAAAAATCTGATATTCGTTGAGAAGAGTCAATAGTAAATAGAATAAAATATAGGAACAATTGCTTGGTGGCCTTCCAATTGCTCCTCCATAAGCATGATGCTGCAGTTCAGGATTGTTGAAGTTTTTCATTCCTAAAAAAAAAGGTTATGATTATGATTGTATCAACATATACGGTAGTCAACATTCAAAGTGAATAAAATTGTCCTACTGTAAGCCAAGAATGGGTGTTGCTGAATAGTTTTTGGACAACTTTGATAAAACGTTTTGATCCAATGACAATTGTACTTACAGTTTGCGCACATGTACCAAAGCATTTGCAATTTGCTTAAATAAATAAGAGATTCCAATCTGAAGTGAACGATAAGCTAACTGTTCAGAGATCAAAACTTATTGTGAGAATTGAGCCAAAGCGATTGAGAAAAACTGTAAAGACCCCCGAACCCCAGTGTGAAGCCCCCTGCTTGGAAACACATGAAAATAAGCAGAATGAGAGTTTGTTCGTGCTGTGACTCACTGATGAAGAGATTGCTCTGGCTCTGCCAACAGTCCCGCAGACTGAGCAGGAAAGGATGTCTGACTTGTCGCTACAACGTAACAGTTGACAACACAAAATGAGATGGACATGAGCGCAGGCGCTGAGAGGAAGTGGGAGTACATCCTAATGCCAACTGCGTGAACAAAAACAATTGAAGTATGAAATGTGTGCATGCATCCTCATAGGGCATTGACTGAGAGGAAGTCAGTGCTGTGGATGCAGTTAGAACCAGATCAGACGAGCCCCGGCCGACAGCGTGACTCACTTGAATGATCACCTCCTCCTTGGACTGCTGGAGGACTCCGTGTCTCAGAACCGCAGCTTTGGGTAAAACCTAACCGACAGTGACAGCAGAAAGTCTGGATTAAAGCAAGTGCAGTGGACTGGAAAGATCACATTAAACGACAAGAGGATTCTGAACAATCACCTTAATAGCATAGGTCTCCTCTTTAGACATGTCCTTCACCTTCAGGACTGGACCAAACGAGCCTTTAGCTATAAAACCAAGGATCTGAGAAAAGACTCTTTAGTCAATAACGATAAAACAGGTCTTAATCAAAAAATGTAAAGGGACCACTTCTGAAATTAAGCTCTTTAATGCATTTTATGTGCAATGATATCATTATACAGTACTGTATATACAGTTGAAGACAAAATTAGCCCTCCTGTGAAATTTTAATTGTTCTTCAAATATTTCCAAAGAGCTGTTTAACAACTTTTTTTAACACAATTTTAAACATGATCGTTTTTTCTTTGCCATGATGACAGACAGACCTAAGTAGATGATTTAGGTTAACAAGGCAAGTTAGGTTAATTAGGCAAGTCATTGGAATTAGCTAAACAGTGGTTTGTTCTTTAGGCAATCAAAAAATAATTCTTTCTTCTTTTGGGTAGGAATGTAACGATTCACCGCGAGCTTGTAGAAAATCGGTTCAACTATGTGACGATTCAAACCGGTAGACATGTTGAACAAATCGTGATTCATGTTTTGAACAAAGGGGGTGCTGTGTTTAGAGGCGCAAACTCACTTTTCCAGCACATCAGCAGCGAGCAAGAGGTGGGCGGCAGAGTAAAAGTACAGCGGTGAAGTTCGCCAAACAACCACAAACTGTGTGCAAACACTGCACAAAGACGTTTACCTACACAAACAACAACAAACATGATGCACATAAACCGTCAGCACAGTGAAAAACTACTGTCACAGACCTCTATACGCAAAAAAATGTGCAAAGACCACAGCTTATGCCAGAAAACAGATATGCTGATCTTTGTTTTAAAAATGTAGAATCCCAGCAGTCACAGTTTTAGTTTGTTTATATTGAGTGTACTTTAGTTTGTATTCTTCTTTTTATTATTGTTTTTAAAATAGCAATTTAGTTATGGCAGAAAATATATTATTTAGCAAAAAATATATTTAAGAAAAAAAGAGAGGGGGTGCCACGGTGGCGTAGTGGGTAGCACAATTGCTTCACAGCCAGTTCGAGCCTCAGCTGGCCCAGTTGGCATTTCTGTGTGGAGTTTACATGTTCTCCCCGTGGTCGTGCGGGTTTCTTACGGGTACTCCGGGTACTAGGTCCAAAGACATGTGGTATAGGGGAATTGGGTAAGCTAAATTGTCCGTAGTGTATGAGTGTGAATGAGTGTGTATGGATGTTTCCCAGAGGTGGGTTGCAGCTGGAAGGGCATCCGCTGCGTGATATGTGCTGGATAAGTTGGCGGTTCATTACGCTTTGGTGACCCCGGATTAATAAAGGGACTAAGCCAACAAGAAAATGAATGAATGAAAAAATGAGAGGGCTCTTCACCTTTAATTTCTTAAAAAAAAATTAATAAATCGTATCGTGAGATTAGTATCGTGGTCAGGTGAATCATTACATCCCTACTTAAGGGGGCCAATAATATAACCTTATCAATTATTATTTTTTATTTCAGCTGAACTAAAAGAAATACAATTTACACAAAAAGAAAAAATATAATAGCAAAAATACAATAAAAAATACCTTGCTCTGTTCCTTGCTTCATAGCACAGAAAGGCTATTAATGTTGTCTTACTGTATTTAAATACAAACATACATTAAATATGTGTGTTGGTGTGTGTGCATGACTGCGTGTGTGTGTGTGTTTTTTTCATCAATAAAAAGTCTTTTTATTTTTCGGTGTACTGTGCAAGTAAGAAATATCAATATACACCTAAAAGTTATATTTTTGCTATCAACTGTAATAATCCAGAGAGATTTCTGTATGCAGAATGAGTCTGACAACACCCAGAGGTGCACACAGAGATCTGATCTCACCATCCTCCAGTCTTTCATCTAGAACAATCTGAGATAGACTAATGCTGTGAAATGCAGTGAAATGTCCCAATTCCAACCTCAGTGCATCATGTTCAAAATCATGTTCTAGTGGCATTCTAGATGTTTATTTCCATGTAGGAAGTAGAATCCTAATTCCAAATTGTCTGGGATGCAGCACATACTGAAGAACTGTGACAACATCTCAAGACTCCAGGAAACCTTCCTGCCAAACTACAGCACTGTATAAGGTTTTAGGCACTTTCAGTAAAGATATGATGCTTTCAAAAATCATGCCATAAATAGATTTTATATCAATTAACTTCTATTAACTAAATTAAATCACTTAACACTGAAAATGTCACATGCATTGTGTAAAAAGTGTCAAAATCTTGATGTAAAAACTGTCTTGTCTATCAAATCTGAACTATATTTTGTATTTTCTATTGAATTCAAGTCAGGTGATTGGCTGAGCCATTCTACAGCTTGATTTTCTTTCTCTGAAAGCATTTGAGAGTTTCCTTGGCTTTGTTTTGGATCATTGTCATGCTGAAATGTCCACCCTGGTTTCATCTTCATCCTCCTGATAATGTAGATGTTGGACTAAAGCAGCTAATATTTATTTATACTGGCGAAGGGCAGAGGATTGCTGAAGAACTACTGAGAGATTTTAGCTGCTGTCTGAGCTTTCACTGCCTTTCAACACCTTCCTTTCTTCATCTGTTCAATACTTTTTTCCCTGCGTCATTTCATCTTTTTACACATAACTTCATTTGTAAACTAATTAATTTAGTTTTCTTTGTATATATGGATTTCTTTGGTTGTTACCAACATCTGGTGAAAATTTTAACAGCACCTTTAGAAACATGATTTCTGAGATAAATAGTGACGTGTTCAACACTTACTTTCCCCATTGTATGTATATGTATATAAAACAAAACTATACTAACATTTTTGGTTGCATAGAGATTTCAATTTATATATAATTTGTATCATATACATACTGTATATATTTTATATTTAAATATAAATATATGCATGCATGTGTGTATTCATACATAATAGATATACACAACACAAACCTATATATTATGTCAAAACAAACTTTTATTTTGGATGCGATTAGCTTTTGCCCAAGCAAATTTTTCCACTGTAAAAAGTGGAAACATATATACTTGCCAATGATGTACCTGTAAATGCATTTGTCTAGTAAACCTGTGAGGAAACTCCGGCAGGAAGATGGAAATAAAGCCCGGCAGTGTCCAGTCCACATGAGGGCCCTCCGGGTTTGAGTCTGAGGGCTTTGATTGCTCAGAGACAGGGTATTCTCTGCGCTGGCCGCTGCGTCTAAATAGACCATGATGAACAAGCTGAGCCGGGACAGACAAAAAGCCCTGATGACAGGACAGGGATCTCCTCTTCACCAGTGATGAAGAAGTCTACAGCACAAAAGCACAACACTAAGAAAATACTGGACAAAGTTTATTTCTTTTTCTTTTCGGCTTAGTCCCTTTATTAATCAGGGATCACCACAGCAGAATGAACCTCCAACTAATCCAGCATATGTTTTACGCAGCGGATGCCCTTCCAGCTGCAACCCGTCACTGGGAAACAGCCATACACTTTCATTCACACACATACACTACGGACAATTTTAGCTTACCCAATTCATCTATGCCACATGTCTTTGGACTGTGGGGGAAACCGGAGCACATTGAGGAAAACCACATGAACACGGGGAGAACATGCAAACAACACACAGAAATGTTAACTGACCAAGCTGAGGCTCGAATCAGCGACCTTCTTGCTGTGAGGCGATCATGCTTCCCACTACGTCACAGTGATGCCCTACTGGACAAAGTTGCATGACTAATGGTCCCTAATGAAATAATTACTACAGTAACCTTCAGCAAAAAGATGGTATATTTTTATTTAGAGAACGTGTTGAAGATTTATAAACAGAGGACATTTCTAGTTACAAACTCCAAAAACAAGATTTTTTCTAAGTAAATGTAATTTTTTAATTAGTCTTTTTAAAATTTATTGTAAAATTTACAAACAACCCTGAAACATTCAACATCATCAAAGAACAAGTTTTATTGTCCAACCATTTATCAGGCAAATAAATATACAAGGGAACTTCATTGACATTAATTTTACATATATTTTTAAATTGATAAATTCATGGTGGCATTTTTTTCTTTTAATAAATAAAAGTTCAAAAGTCTTGTAGAAAAGACTTCCAGTAACACTCCATGGTTTTTCCAATGAGTATTTCCATGAGTGTCTATGAAGGGCTTTAATGGGAATTGTATTGGTTTTAGTGGAAACTCTAGTGGTCCCTGCTGGTAATTTGTGGCCCTTTATTGGTGAATTGCTGAAATGCTAATGAACTGTGTCCTAAATCACGCAAGAAACCTTAAAAATCTGCTTTTTAATATTTAATAATAGTTTTTAATAATGTTTTTAGCATTGGGAAAGTGGCAGTGGGAAACATTAAGATTTTGGATGAAATTGTTCATACAACTTTTCTTCCAAGTGTGTGTCAATAGCGTCACCACTGTAAAACTCCACGAAATATGAATTATTGTGCAAAATATGCAAAACTATGACAGAACATAAAATTGAATTTTATCTCAATTATCTGTTTTCTTCTTTTCCTACACACATTTTGCAATAGATACTGTGTGTAGATTTCAGTTCAGCTCTAAACAATTCTTCAGCAAATAATTTGACTGAATAACACTCAAGACTGGCAACATCTCATGTGTCCTTGTAATTTTGCCTCAAGGAAATGATAGTTTAGCCTCTATTTTTGTCTCACGAAACTGCCAACACAATCAATATTTAAATCAGACGAATGTAACTGTGTACACCCGCGTTTAGTACTAAATATTCCTCCGTTTTCCATCAGTGTGAGGTGTGACAGCAATAAACACTCCTACCTTATTTTTACTGCCGTCGCCGCCCATCGCATGCTACAAACAAACAATTAACGACGCCTTCTTCTTTAAAAACAAAGAAACTAAAATCTTTTCCCCACAAAAGTACGTCAATAAAACGTGAACCACATGTCAGTCCTCTTTCATTTAGCACACAACGCTGTTTCAAAAAGCAAGTGTACTAAGCTTTGATACACATGCAGTAGAAGCGAAAGACTCTGCCCCGCCCAATCATTAATATTAACATATAAACAATGATTGCGTCACTCACAGCGTTGTACTTCAGGCGCCAGAAACGTCATCGTTGATTGATTAACGTTACGTAATTCACAGACTCTTTTTAACGTCCAGTGAATAATCAGTTTTAATTATCTCCAATTGTAGTAGCTACACCGACTAATTTTAATAATCGTTTTCTAAATTAGAAATACATTTTTATTCAAATGTATTATAATAAAACACGCTTATCTTTATAAGTCCACCGTATTCCTGTTAATTACGACGATTTCCATAGTTTTTTTTATACCTAACTCGTTATACCTAGCTCAACGATTCTCTCTCACATACACGTTTTTGTGAATTGTGGGGACATTACATAGTTTTCCATTGTTTTTTTTTTTGTACTGTACAAACTATTTTCTATTGCCCTAACCCCACTCTACCCGTAAACCAAATCCTCACAGTAAACTGTGTAGTTTTACCTTCTATGAAAATTATTGTGTGATTTATAAGCTTTTTGAGACACGAGAACACCAGCAATGTCCTCATATTTCACCACCTTCTTGTCATACCAGTGCCATACTTACTTACGTATCACTGAAGGTGTCAGGAATATTGAAAATAAAACCAACTTAACCGCACTTTTTGACTTCAGAACTGCCTTAATCCATCGTGGCATCAATTTAACAAGGTACTGAAAATATTCCTTAGAGAATTTGGTCCATATTGATATGATAGCATCACACAGTTGCAAATTCTGACCTTACCATCCGAATGTCGCAGCAGAAATCGAGACTCATCAGACCAGGCACTGTTTTTCCGATCTTCTATTGTCTAACTTTGGTGAGCCTGTGCGAACTGTAGCCTCAGTTTCCTGTTCTTAGCTGGCAGGAGTGGCACCCGGTGTGGTCTTCTGCAGCTGTAGCCCATCCGCCTCAAGGTTCGACGTGTTCAGAGATGCTCTTCTGCTTACCTCTGTTGTAACGAGTTATTATTTGAGTTACTGTTGCCTTTCTATCAGCTCAAACCAGTCCTCTGACCTCTGGCATCAACAAGGCATTTGCCCCCACAGAACTGCGGGTCACTGGATATTTTGTATTTTTCAGACCATTCTCTGTAAACCCTAGAGATGGTTGTGCGTGAAAATCCCAGTAGATCAACAGTTTCTGAAATACTCAGACCACCCCGTCTGGCACCACCAACCATGCCACTTTCAAAGTCACCTTTCTTCCCCATTTTGATGCTTGATTTGAACTGCAACAGACCATGTCTACATGCCTAAATGCATTAAGTTACTGCCATGTGATTGGCTGTTCAGAAATTTGCATTAACGACAAGATAGACAGGTGTACCTAATTAAGTGGCCGGTGAGTGTCAATCAAATTTATGTCCTAATATGTCGCAAAAACACATAGGTACACACACGCATGCACACACATACACAAATTACTAAAAATAGATGTATGAAGATACGTAAAGCAAGAACAAATAAGAGTTTCTGAAAGACTCATTTGGGCCTGCTTTTTATTTTACCGACAAACATTAATTTGCATGCTTGGTGACATTGAATACCTCCCATTATTTGTACAAAGAACAATACTCGGCCCATTGCCTGATACAGTGGGGAGGGAAGAAAAAAAATTAATCGAAATAGTGCTCAATTTTTAAACATTCAAGCTCAAATAACATCTTTCACTTTTGAAGCTGACAAGCAAAAAATCAGCAGCATCTGAAGACATCATTGAAGCGATACCAGAAATAACCCACAGATACAAAAATATCAGAAAATACTTTGTGTAAAAAGTGCCATAGTGTTAAAATTACAAAGCATTAATTAATCAGATCGGCCGCAAAAATGGCATAAAACGAGACGCTTCCCAACGACACGGTCCATTCGCTTTTGTATTGCACTATGTAGTTAGTACAGTAAAACAGTGGTCAACTAATTATTACCATGTAGGATTTAACTCTCCGCTGAAGTGAGGATTAATTCTCCATAACCTCACATACAGTGGAACTATATGGGTTTTCCAGTACGCGCACATTTCAGATTTTTCTTGCAGCTCCAAGCAAGATTCAAACACTAGTGTCTCCTGATCCAGCAGGAGAGGCGTCACAATACACCGAGCACAAAATACAGATGAACCATTGAATTGTGAGACACCGTCTGGAGCCACAAGGACATAATCCTCCAATATATAGAAATGACTCACACAACAGGAGCACATAAAAGCAAATGTTAAATGTACAGCACTGATGACAGACTGTAGAATGACTTCAACTCGTCCGGTGCTGGTTTTCGTGTCCACATCCAGCGCGGACATCTAAAGGCACCCCTGGTGAAGCTGAGAGGGATTCTGGACTTGATTTATTCATCACAGTCCACCTCTTCTCTCACGAACTTGTTTCACTTGCGGCGACTGAAGATGCTCTTTTTGCTGGAGCTCTTGTCCGCCGTGCTGAAGCCGATCAGAAGCCTGGCCTTCTCGTCCTCCACCTGCTGCTGGAGGCTGCTGTCTGTTTTCCCGTCCGTGGCTTTCCCCCGAGACTCTGAGCCCGAGGCTGGTTTCAACCGCAGCTTCTCCTTTATCATCTGTGCAGTTTGAGACAGAAGTGTAGGAGTAAGTGATCTAACTGCTGTGCAGTATGGCCATATACAACGTATTGACAAACTAAAAAGTTAATCATTTCAATTTGTGCTCCAGTGTTTATTTTGTGGTGTCAAAAATTACATAATTGATGGCAATACATTTTCATAATTTAGACGAGCGCAATATTATGAAGATGTACACAGACATTTTGAGAAAAACAAAATCTCTCTCTGTATATATTAGGCTTGAGCGATGGTGACCAAATTGGCATCGTATGATGTCTAATGCGAAACATTGTGATGGACGATGGCATCGTTGTCATAATGGCAGTGAATAAATTATTTATGAATAATTAATAAAAAAAGAAATAATTATTTGTAGCCAGTCGTTTCAACTACTTGACCCGCATGGCCTTTGTTTTACCCATAACCAACTCATTAATAAATAAAGATAAGTTACACACAAAAAAACACCTGTCAATCACATTTTCTGTCTGAATGAATAGGCAAAGTGATCTGTGTCGTTATAATGGCGTCGAGAAATTTGGTTGGTAAAAAAAAAGGTGCACAACTAACAGGAACCAACCAACAGTATCTGAGGTTTACGCTAACATTTACAAGCGTGAAAGCTTGAAGCAGTGTACTGACGCTGTGACACGTTACCTGATAGATTCAAAAGACTGATTAGATGGATAGAGACCAGTCATTAGAAAGAGACCAGATTAATTAAATATCATGTTTAACAACTATAGTGAGACGCCATCCAGCGGTACATGCTTGATAAACTGTCCGACGTGCACTGCACTTTGGGGTTTTGTGCTCAAAAAAATGCTGAGCTGGAGCTCAGACGAGAGTGCATGTCAGTGTCTGTCTGTGGTCACGTGATGTGTGTTTTCAGCAGTATAGTGTGGATGTATTAGTGTAAACATGGCCTAAGTGTGTACTTTTTGCAAGTGGGTTTGCGACGGTGGCGGGGTGGAGGATCGCGATGCCGGCTCAGCATTGTGACGTCTATCAGCCATCGACGACGAACGATGGCATCATCTATCTATCGACCCAACCCTATACGGTTATATATACAGTATACGGTTTCTGAATTCAACAATGGACCCTTTTCACCAGACGTTTGACGGTCATCGGCATCTTAAACCCTTGAAAGTTTTTAATATTTTGATTTCAAACTAAAAAGCGTGTGAACATTTATATGTATTTATATATGTATTATATCCTCTTTGCATCAAATTACAATAAAATAAAATAAAAATAATTACCGCTTATGCGAGGTGTTTCTAATGAAGCATCTATGGACGAGACAATTTGATATTGTTCTATTTTCTGGGTGCCGTTATTAGTCACACTTTTTTTTCCTTTTTTCTGAAAGTCTTCCCCATTACCATTGTGGGAGTTTTCTTTTATTATTCCAGCAAATAGGATTGTAAAAAAAATATTTGTTGTACTCTCCTATTTACCGCGCTCTAGGTTTACGACTTCTGCTACTGAGAATCCTGGAAATGTGAAAAGGGTCCATTGGCTCCTTTAATGGCTGATTTGGGGTCTAGTGATTACCTGCGCAACAAGAGCTTTTCGACTGTCTCTCTTCACAGCCATAGCAAAGTCCAGCCAGGTCCAGGTGTTGTTGTGATACTCCAAGCAGGGAAGAACCAGGTTCAGATCCTTCCAGTCTACACTGCTCTTCTCTCCCTACACGTAGAGAAAAATCTTTCATTTATTAACTACATGAATTTTAATTGGTTTTGTTGGGAAGGTACAATGTCTTTTAGTTGTCTGTAAACTCAGATCTATGAAATAGTTTACAATTAATTATACATATTCTTTTTTAAGTATTGTAATTTAAAAGCCATGATATACACACACACACACATTACTGAATATTATTTACTACATTTACAATTTTGGATGGCTATTTTGGTCAAACCTTTTTTCATTTCAGGGTAAATGCATAAAAACTAAGTGATATTTAGCTAAATGACCTGTATTTTTATACAGTTTTCCATGGAAAATAGTACCTTCATCCTTCATTCAAGCACATTTATGTTTAAAAAGATTTCAACTAAATAACAAATAAATAATAATAAATTTCCAATGAAAAAAGGATTCAAT
>CAIGQQ010038083.1:4100616-4113227 GCA_903798035.1 Danio albolineatus
TATATATATATATATAAATATATATATAAATAAATTGAATTTTATTTCGATACTGTAATTCCCTATGTCTGTATTATTGTACTTAAATTTGGTTTAATGTATTGTGTTTATGGGTGGCTAATATCAAATACACTCACAGTGGATGTCATAGTAGAACTTCAGAGGTGGCATATTCCTGTAAACGATCACATCGCCCCATGGCTGGCCGAGTTGAACTACTTGTTTGCGTTTTGCTCGGAGCTGCCCGTCCTGCTCGGTGCCCATCAGGCGTCCTGACAGTGCCCAATCTCTGATCTCAAACAGGTAGCGAGGGTAATCCCGGATACGCACTGAAACACACAGATAAATATGAATGTCTCCAATAGACCTGCAGAACGCTATTGATGTGCCCTGAAGTAAAGTGAAACGGCCGTATCTATACATTAAGTATAATTAAGGAAACTGTGCTCATCATAACCATGATCATATCTGAAAGCTACGTCGTGTTTGCTGGCCTTAACACATCACACACCTGTCAGGCACTCCTATCAGTGAGTCAGTCAGAATGTACAGAGTAGTCTATAACCTTAAAGAGTTAAACAAATAACGCACAGCTCTACTACGATTACAGAAAAGTTTGCTCAATTATAATTCACTTACCTTTTAATATGTTTTGGTGCGACTATAAACCGCTATAAAAAAAGCAACAACTAAATGTATTGAATGAGAAGCTGTAATGCTGTAATGGATTTAATTTTGGTGTGGCTCCCTGCCATGGAATAATGAATGTAGCGGAATATATTGCCATAGAAATTACTCAAATTACTAATAGCTTGACATTTACTAACAAGCAAAGCACCGATCATTCACTGGATTATGCATTAAACTAGTACAATCCTGCTCCTGAAGGCCATCTCTCTTAAAGAGTCGAGCTTTGATCATCCTACTTTTTATGAATATTCAGAATTTGGACTTACTACCAGTGGTGGAAAGAGCACTGAAAAATCATACTCAAGTAAAAGTACCATTATTAGGCCAAAAACATAATGCAAGTACAGTAAAATTATCTGTTGTATTACTCAAAGCACGAGTAAAAAGTAGCCCTTTTTACTCAAGTAATCAAGAGTAGTAAGCAGTGAGTACTGCACTGTGAAAGGTTGATTCGTTAACATGCAGTTTGTGCATGTGTGTGGAAACGTAAGGTTCTGTAGTGCGTTTAATGATTGTTTAAGGCCATTTGACTATTTCAGTTGTCAGTCAGTAGGCATCCATCATCTTCTCATCAGTGACATGCAGTCTAAACAGTCTCAAGTAAAGACTCATTTCTTCTGTATATCTTCTTTGACACTTTCCAAACATGTCTTGAAATTGTTCATATGAATGTGACATTATTATTTAAGTGGACTCGAATCGTAGAACTGGTTTATCTACTTTAGCCAACACTGCAAAAAAATGCTTTTCTTTCTTAAGAATTTTTGTCGTTTCTAGTCCAAATCTCAAAAAACTCTTAAATCAAGAAGAATTTTCTAGACAAGCAAAACACATTGTCTTGTTTTAAGAAATAAGATGTCAATATTAAGTGAGTTTTTCCTTAAAACAAGCAAAATAATCTGCTGATAGGATAAGAAAAATAATTTCATGTCAAAAGGAAAAACAAGATTTTTTTGCTTACCCTATTATTGGCAGTTTTCTTTGCTCGTTTTAAGGAAAAACTCAGTTAATATTAGCTTCTTATTTTTGAAAACAAGACAATATGTTTTGCATGCCTAGAAAATGCTTGATATGATATAAGAATTTTTAGATATTTGGACTAGAAACAAGACAAAAACTTTAAGTAAGTAAAGCATTTTTGCAGTGTTGGTTAAAAGTAGACAAGAAAAAATTGAGTAAAGATTGCAGGATGTGGGAAAATAGTGCAGTAAAAGCACCGATACAGCAATAAAAATGTGATTGAGGGAAAGTAAAAAGTTAACATTTTTAAAGGGCATTTACCTATTTTACCTTCTTTTCCAGATTTAAGATAAGGTTTTTGTATCTCCAGAATGTGTCTGTAAAATTTCATCTCAAAACGCCCATCAGATTATTTATTATACCTTTTAGAAGGTTGGAATTTTAAACTTTTAACACAATGCAGCGGTTTTCGTGGCCTGTGCCTTTAAAGCTAGTTCTCCCCGCCCACTGTTCCCACATGCCTGTCACAGTTTGCCACTGCTGTATGGATATCCGTTATGTTAATGTACATAATAAACTTGATTTAACGTCAACAAACCGGAATTGAAGCATCTTCTTTTATAATTGCACTGACATGCAGTTGTGGTGATGAATTACAGCGATTTTACTGTCTTTATTACAAACAAGTTTTAAAAACGTTTTAAACTTGTAAAACTCATTCTTGATCACATTTGATGATGAATGATGATCACAGCGAGCTGAACAGATCTTTTAATCCCGGTTGCTTTGTGCACGTCCTGTCTTGCTCATTATATGCATTACTACGGAGACATGTTAATACGTGGCTGTCAATTAATATGGTGGGTGGGGAAACTGCACTCATACATCAAGTTGAGGTCAGTCTCAAAATAGGAGGCATTTGAATTCTATTTTAACGTCAGGAAACAAAAAACAAAAAAACAAAAACAAAAAGAGAGTCGCTCTTATACCGACCCAATATGACTGGGTACACGTTACCAACACACACATACACTTACAAAAGATGATTTTCATCATAGGTGCCCTTTAAAACTACTTAGTAAATTACGATTTCTGACAATACATACTCAATAACAGTAATTTGAGTATTTGTAATATGTACTTTACACCACTGTTTACTACATTGCTCATAGCAAAAAAGCATGCCACTTCAGATCTTATCAGATCTCACTATTATTACAGTCAGACGCAGGATTACAAATCACCGCATTGACTTACCCAGAAATGCATTTAGATTGAATTTAAAAGCGCGGCACCACTGGACCACCAGCTGCAGGCCTTCTCTGGGGAAGGGGCTGACGCCATCAATGTCCCGCAGCTGCTCTCGGATCCGCTCTGGGCCATGCAAAGACTGATCCGCCATCGCCACCAGCTCCAACTCCGACACTGTCCACGTGAGCAGAGACTTGCGCATAGGCGTGTTAGCGTACAACCGGCGGGACCGCTGAATGTAGATCTCGATGTGCTTGCGCTCAAGGGACGTGTAGAGCTCTTCGATCTTCCGGGCCGGCAGGAGCTCGCCGTGCTGCTTGCGTAAATCGGCAACTTTCTTATCCAGCAGCTGCAGACGCTTGGCGCTCTCCTTGCTTTCGTCCTTCATGAGCTCGTAATTGTCGCGCAGCTTGATCTCGAAAACATCGTCCAGGAACACGAAGGAGAACTGGTTGATGCGGATCAGCAGGTCTGGTGGGAGCCGAGCGGGTTCTTCTGATTGAATGGCACCACCATGTAGGGTCTTCAGCCATTTCTGTACGCTGATGGCCTTGTCGAAGGTGTCCGAGAAGTTGTACTGATAAGGGAACTCAATGGCAAGGCTGGGCGCAGTGAAGAGCCAGCTGCGATTGCGAGGTGTTTGGAGAAAAGGGAATTGAGATCTGTGCTGCTGCATCGCCTCCAGCTCGTCCAGCATCTGCACCTCAGCCTCAGAAAAGGAGAAGATGTCGTTGCCATCAAAGTTGAGCACCAGGTGAGGAGTCTTCATCAGCACAGCTCCAGGCCGTCTGGAGAGCGACAGAGCTTCTGCGCTGAAGATGATGAAGTTCTTCTCGGATACATGAGCAGTGAGTCTTGTGCTCGCCAGCTCTACACACACTAAGATGCTAGAAGAAGAGGACTCTGCTCCATCTGAACGCTGTAGCTTTAGAGATGCAGAAAGTGCTTTCCAATAGCTTTGGCTCTCAGTGACATGCTGATACAGAAACATGTGGTCTGATGGAGTCCACTGCGCTGTTAAAGCGTTTTCACTCTGCACCTGAGCAGAAAAGGATGGAAGGAAATGTTTACACTCAGTTTTGAAATGTGCAATAAATCATAAGTGAAACAGCTTCTTGAACAAGAAAACAAGAAATCAACAAGACTTGATTTTGTCCATTGGGAATTGATTTCTGTCAGTTGTGGTGTCCTCATAATAAGAGTAACAGGTCGATAGAACAAACTGATCATTACCCAACCCTTGCTTTTGTAAACAAGAAAAGGTTCTTGCGAGAGTAAAGGTTCTTGCGAGAGTAAAGCCCCGGTTAGATCACTCGATTTTGGCACGATTTTCTTGACGTAGGGTGTCGTAGAGATTCGTAAACGACAAATAGGCGTCGTGACACAAGATTCAATCGTGTCTTCTCGTGTAATGTGGCATAGTTCACGACAACCGATTCCATGCCTGCGACACTTCACGACACCGTCGCAGAAAGTCTAGCATGTTCAATTTTTTTCTCGTCCTTTACGCTGAGTTCCGTCACGTGTGTGACACGGCCCATAGGAGCACATAATTTAGACCTTCTGTTATCTCAGTGGGTGCAGGCAGTAATGTCAAGGTCAGGTAATCAAAAAATAGGCTGCATATTTACGGTTGGTCACGGGTGGATATGACCAGTCATTGACTATATGCAATCTTTAACTACCTTTTCTAAAATATTAAGGTGTTTTAAGCAATTTTATCTGACAGACTGGCACAAATATGCCGACATCTCCATTCTCACAATGTGTTTCTGAGTTCTCGGGGCATCCTTTTTTTGTTAAATACATTGTAAAAGCCTGTCCTGCTTATTCAAATGTGTCATTAATAGTAATCTCACGGCAACTAGTGTTTTGACGGTGAAGCATATAGCGGATTTGTTTGAAGCGCATCTCGAAGGTTATTCCATATTCTTTTTTAGCTAGTAGTTCACTGACCAACGAAAAATACATAACAATTAAGATACAAATTGCTAACTAAATTCATTTCACAAAGATATTTTTCCAAGAAACATATACGAATTATATATATTTTTGCCCGTCTAACTGTGCGGAGGAGATTTGTTCGGCTCCATGGAAAATAAGGATTTAATGAATGCTTCACTGCTTCACAGCTGCTGATGTGCTTTCATTTCATGTTCAGGCAAGAAAGTGTTTAATAGCAACTGGCAGGAAAATATACATTTAGATTTCAAACAAATATATTAATATTAAAAAGGAAACATAAAAGTTTGATCCTATCAATCTCATAACGAATGCCTTTTTATGTAGTTATTAGTTGTCAGCCAGCATCAGTGTTTGTTGAGATTGAAATAAGATTAAAAAAAAAAGTGAAATTGCGATAAGAAATGTTATGATAGCAACACTGCTTTGGGAAATGTTCGTCGTAGACGTCACGGGATGACTGGTTGTGAAGGAACGTGTAGTCTGGCACATCTGTAACCTACGACGAGTCAAGATTTTATCAAGAAAAAAATAAAATTAAAATAATTTGCATAATCTGACATAGTGACTTTCGTTACCGACAATCAAAATCGTGTGATCTGACCGGGGCTTAAGAGGAAGTTGCTGCTTTTGGTATACGAAAAATAACATCAAAAAAAGTTTTTCACTGGCCTGCACAATTCTGGAATAATACATAATATTGTTGTTGAGTTTTGAGAAAATGATATTTCTGGTGATATAACGTCTCCTTAGAGAAATATCATTTTATTATGTTTTTATATCATTTATTTATGTAGTGATATTTGATCTAATTAAATCTAATTCAGGCAACAAAAAAAAAAACATTTAGACTTTAAAACTTTATGAATGACGGGAAAATCCTGGCAGATATTCTGATTCGCTGTTGTCATTTTCATCGTTTGTCTCTTCTCCTGCATTAGTATTAATTTTCAGCTCCCTGCACTGAGGCTCTAGGTTCACCTTTCCCTTTGATCGCGTCTAGCCAATAGCATAACAGCTCCTACTGGTGAGGTGGGTATAAAAATAGCAAGGCCCAATCTGATTGGTCAAATTTAAATAAACAACCCACTGTGTGTAACACACAAATGCGTGACACATAAAATACATTCAATTCATTGTACATCTCTGCAATACGAATATTGTGTGCACTATTATCAAATTAACAATAATTTTTCAATATATTATGCAGCCCTGTATTTTTTTTAAAATGACCCAAATAACAGTATTACTCAGAATTTGTAAAACAAGTAATTAAACAAAAGTATTTTTTGCATTCGTCTTTGTAGTTTATAAAGACTAGAACTATAATTTATGTTTGTTTTATACTGATTCTTTTTTCAGTTCTGAATAAAATAAAATGAGTTCAGTTTAATTATACATTGACTTTTGAGTGATGCTTAAATCAGAAAATATGTTTTCATAATTATAGTTGAATCTCTTCTAAGAGTTTGAACTGAGCTCATAGAATGTAATAACTTATTTAACACAATGATTGTTATGATGGCTGTGTGTAGTGGTGTAGTTAAAGTTAATAATTTATTTTAATGACACGCCAGCATCGAAGGTTATGTTCAAAGCAAAACAAATTACGGCAATGCAAAAGTTACACAAATATAAAATAGAAACCAAAGCAATCAAATACATTTTTTTTTTACAATTTAACTGATTGAAATTCTATTATCTAATAAACAGTTCAGAATACGCGTTTTTCATTAAAAACTTTTACTTCATTTAGTAAAATATGTTTGATGGTACAGTACCTCCAGACTGCGGGTGCTGAAATGGTAGGAAACTGTAAAAGTAGTTAAGGTCAGGACGGGGCTTGGGGTTTGAGCGGCTGGGCAACAGGGCTCCATACTCTCAGTGAGAGCCTTCACCACAGCCAGAGAAACACCATGAACAGACACACTGGAGCTCTCCCCAGATCCTTCAGCAACCACTGTGTCCACCCTCGCTGAAATAGCCCCTATAATACATCAAACACACACAAAAAAACAATATCCCAAATCAAGCTAATAAAAACACAGAAATTTGTATTATAAAAGGAACTAGAAAAAGGCTTGTTTTACAGTTCCCCTAGAGTTAAACAGTTTTTCAATCCATTCAGTCTCTGGGTCTAGCGGGAGCACTTTTGGCCCGTTTCCAGTGAGTGGTACGGTACGGTACGGTATGGTTCGGTACGCTTTTAAGGCCGTTTCCACTGTCTAAAAGCATACCGAACCGAACCGTATCGTACCACTTTTTGGTCACCCTTTGCAAAGGGTCCCAAGGGTACCAAAGAGTGACCAAAAGGCGGCGCTAGACGTGCAGCTGAACGGTATTGGTTTACAGAGATATGTCATTTGCTCATGCAACAAGCCAGAATGTAAACAAAGGACCCGCCATGTTTAATACACAGTCGAGAGACAATACTCTGAAATAATATAAACATATAAAAACGAGCCATGGTCGACCCGAGCTCAAACAAACCTTGTCACCTTGCCACAAAGCCAAGAAGAAGAGCAGATTCTTATGGGTTACAAACCCATCTAAGCGCGAGCGCGAGTGGTTTCGCTTTGTCGCTTGCGCTCGCGTGCGCGTCAATATTTGAAATAACAAACTTCTTAACCTGGACTATTATAAACTCGGAATGACGGAATTACTCTCTAACGAGAGAATAATGACAGAGAGGCCACATGTACTGGTGAAGATAAAAGATACAGATGAGGGGTTTGCACTGACTGTGGGCTATATTTCGTATTGTTTTTGAACCTAAATAAGGCATAAATGTATGCCGTGTGTAGTTTTTCTGTAATTGGTAATATCGGAGACTGTAAGTGGCTGTATGTGTTCATATATTCTGAATTTATTTATTTATTTTATATAATTGCAGACCGTAGGCTATTTCGCATCATTGATCTAGTTATAATCAGATCATGTTCAGTCAGTAATGAACATTTATACACCAGTGTTTATGTGTATAATAAAGCATCTGTTTTGTGAGAAGTGCTTCTTGTATGATTTGTGAACGACCCATAAAGCTTTACTGTAAACATTTCCTCGAGCGAAAATGACATCGACTGAAACTTTCTGTCGTACACCACGCCCACCAAGAGTACCCTTTTGGAGTGGAAACGCAAGCCTGATAAAAGTGACCTGTACCGACCCGTACCGTACCATACTGTACCACTCAGTGGAAACGGGCCATTTTATCTTAGCTTAGCAAAAATCATGAAATTGGTTTAGATCATCAGCATCTAGCAAAAAGAAAAGGTTTAGAAACATTCAAGGAACTTTGCGCCTGCTTGAACAACAGTTCAGTAGGAAATTATCAAAAAAAGTGAACTTATCAAAACTGAGATGCTAACGGTCTAATCTGATTCAATGAATGCTAAATGTGCTCCTGCCGGAACTAGAGATTGGCTGAGTCGATTAAAAAAATGGTACAACTCAAATGTTTACCACTAGGTGAGTTGAAAAATTAGCTTATTTCCAAAGAAGTAGTGTTCCTTTAAGGGATTCTCACCTGCCACATTTGAGAGAGTAAATGCATTCACATCCTCAAGACAGAGTTTAAATTTAAAGAGAGGTGTGAAGTGGGTTGAAGACTTTTCCAGAGGAGAATGTAAGGGGGCAATTTCTGCTTTGTCCAGTTTGAGAACAGAGAACAGGCGCGAAAGACACTGGGTGCAGGTCTCAGACACTTCCATCTGCAGGCCTTTTATGTTGGACTCCATACAAACACTGCCAGAGGGGCCGGAGTTCACCGTCCTTGGCTTACTATAGCTGCCCTGTGAACAAATTCGTTGAGATAATGAATAATGGTCGTCATTTCAAAACATTTTCCATTTTCCTGCAGAATAAATGACAAATTGCTACATGTCGATTTTACCTGCAGTGTAAGAGAGTCCAGAATAAGAGCTTCCCCCCAGACGTGTTTTCCAGGTGGGTGAGGTGCCTGCTGGATGTGGGATCCCTGGCCCACACGCCACCAGAAATGATCGAGGGCCAGAGAGGCTTTCTCTGTTGCAATAAGACTCTTCTCATCATCCTCTTCACAGTCTAACAAGTGCTGCAGTTCTGAAAGACACAGCAGATGTAGTCACACCTCACAACAGAGACCCTGTTTCCACCTGGTATAAAAGGGAGAGTTTAATTGTGTCAAAATGTACTCATCCTCCCATTTTTCAAGCCTATTTGAGATTCTTGCTTCTGTTGAACACAAGGGAAGGTTTTCTTCATGGCTGCAGCAGGTGCACTGATATTATGCAGTGCCTGAAAATAGTCCTCAGCTCTAAAGCCAACACTAGTAGTATCACACTTGTACTACACACGTAATATCATTGCTCCTGTTGCAGCCATAGTACGGCAACAAAGACCCTTGATTATTACGCCAGAATGAGAGTATTGTTCCTAGCCATTTTAGCCTAGAAAATAGCAACTTTAAACTTTTCATCGGTCTAAGTACAAGATGTATCTATAGAAGAATCAAGCTTTAAATAGGAAAATGATCTAAACTCGTTTTTGAAATTTTTGAGTGAGATGCTAATGGTCTAATCCGATTCAATGAATTATGCTAAGCTAAGCTAAGCTAAAAGTCCTACCGCCAGAACCGGAGATCGGCTGAAAGGATTTAAAAATGCAAAAAATGGTATAGGTGACTTGTAAAATGAGCCTATTTTCAAAAAAAATAGTGGTGTTCCTTTAAGCAAACTCATTTTGGGCAGATCACTTTCCTTTAAACTGGACCTATTATACCCCTTTCCACAAGGTGTAAAATAAGTGTCTGATGTGTATGTGTAAGTTTCAGCTCAAAATACCCCACAAATAATGTTTCATGCCTCTTTAAATCTGCCCCTTTTAGGCTTCGATCTCTGCAATTTTGGTGACTGTGACTTTAAATTCAAATACGATTGCAGTCTTTTTAAAAGAGGGTGGGGCTAGATGTGTCAGTCCTATGCAAATAATGCCGAGTTCAGACTGCATGATTTTCAAAGTAGTCGTGTCACAGATGACTTCAAAATAGAAGAATCGCAGACAACTTTGTCCAAACTACGTCTCACACCCAAAAACACGTAGTATATCTTTTGTTATGAACTACATAACGAGAAAGAAGCCTTTAATGGGGTAGAAAATGTATATTTTTGCTCACTTGGCTTTGAAGGGAATTAGCAATTTCTCCTCAACTTTTTTATTGTTTGACCGGGTTAGGTTGTGATATCGCTCACATGACACGTCAAACAGACACGGGGCTCCTGCCAAATTTACACTAATTTTCCCTCCATATCTTGGGTCTGAATATACTGAAAATGAGCGCTTTTAACTTCTCCCCCAACCTCCCGCTGGCCTGCAGGTACCCACACTAGTGAATGCTGCCCTCTCTTTGGCTGTAGGCGATCGCGATGTTATTTTCAGTTAAAATTCATTTCACATGGCATGATTTGAATCTCCGACAGCTCCAGAAATTAAGCACGTCAAATATCTCCTGGGCATCGGCGACTCATCTGTGATTCTCTCAGATCACGTCTTTGATTCATATTGTGCGATTATAACTCGCATGAACGAGCACCGATTTGTCTGTGATTTGTCGGCGACTTCTCAAAACCTGTCGGCGAGTCAAAATCAGGGCTAAAATCATGCAGTCTGAACTCGGCATAAGGGAGAGATCATAACTAATGGGCAGGTCTTTCCCCCTATGATGACGTATAAGTGTAGAATTAGGTTTGGATTGATAGACGATGCCATCATCCATCGCTGACAGACGTCACGATGCAAAACTGGCATCGCGATCCTCCACCCCGCCCCCTAGGCCCCGTTTATATTAATACATCTTAGTTTTAAAAAGGCATTTTGGAACAAAATGATCCACATCCACACTGGCGTTTCATCTAGCATTTCTGAAGAGCCCTCCGTCCACACTATACCGCAGAAAACGCACATCACGTGACCACACACACACACACACACACACACACTGTCATGCGCTCGTCTGAGCTCCAGCTCAAGATCAGCGGGTGCTTTGAGCACAAAACCCCAAAGAGCAGTGCACGTCAGACAGTTTATTAAGGATGTACCACTGGATCGTGTCTCACTATAGTTATTAGACCTGATATTTCATTAATCTTGTCTCTATCTAACGACTGTTCGGTCTTTTGAATCTATCAGGTAACGTGTCACAGCATCAGTACACTGCTTCAAGCTTTCGCATTCACGCTTGTACTAAGTAATTTTAGCAAACACCTCAGATACTGTTGGTTGGTTCCTGTTGGTTGTGCACCTTTCTTACCAACCAAGTTTGTCGACGCCATTATAACGATGCCAGAGTCCCACGGAAAAGGCGATTGACAGGTGGTCATTTGTGTGTAACTTCTCTTTATTTATTTATGATTTGGTTATGGGTAAAACAAAGACCATTCGGGTCAGGTAGTTGAAACGGTAGGCTACAAATAATTAATTCCTTATAAATTAATCAATTATTCATAAATAATTAATTCACCGCTGCCTAATGATGTCATCATCCATCGCGATGTTTCACATTAGACACCGTACAATGCCAAATTGGTTGACATCGCCCAACCCTAGGTAGAATGTCAAAGTGTTTCTGCAGACTGTTTTTATGAAGTGTGATTATTATAAAAATTAAATCTATACATTTTTAATATTAGAAACAGACTGTTGCCACACGACTGTGATTAAACCTCCTATAAAAGTGATTTTTGCATAATACGTCCCCTATAAGAGTATTTTATGGCCTTTAAAATAACAACTTCTTGCAACATAATCTGCACTCTCTCATTCAGTTTTGAAGGTGAGCCAGTACCAAAACTAAGCCAGCTGCCTGTTGTTTTTAGCAGCATTCTCCATTTACCAGTGTTGGCTGAGATGAAGCCCAAGGCAAAGGGTGGCGTATCTCCTAACTGCACGGACACGTTGACATTGGACACTGTGGAGCTTATCTTCACTGGAGCGTCCAGCTGAGGGAAACGCCTGGGAGACAAAAGAACAATTATGGGAGAACAATAAACAAGGCCTCCGTTGCAGCCCAGTCTGTGATGCCCAGCGAGTGGGCGATTAATACCTTTTTTTACGAGTTGTTTTTTTGTGCGAGAGCTGATCCCATGACAACATGTCCAGCCAATGAGAGAACTCTTGATGACGGTAGTGGATGATACAAGTGTTGACGGTGACTGTGCTAGAGATGTCAACAGATGTTACCTTCAGAAAGAAACAATAGACGAAGAACAAATGTGCCAAATGAAGTTTAGAAATGCTTTGATTTGCATTGAATGTTCATACATCTTTTGATTTTTTATACAAGGTGGCTCCATTTTCAAAAACTGTTGATATTTATTATTCTATATTTTGTATTCCAGACTTTTCTCAATGTGTGGATGAGATCTTCTATTTAGTTTATCTGTAAACATATTTATACAGCGTACTACTGCAGATTTAAATCAGAGCAGCAGGACGAATGTGGAAAAAAAAGAGAGCAGGACGTGCTTGGCGAGTAACTAAAACAATATCAAAAAACTGACAGGCAGCCATCTGCGGTGCAAAGAGACACCTCATTGTGAGAGCTAAATTGAATTGAAAGGTCAAATACATGCTTGTGTTTTAAAATGACCATCTAGCTGAGTATTTATGAAAATAGTCTAAAGTGAAAGCATTTCGAAGACAGTATCGGTGTAAATTGTCTTCAAGTAACAGCAGCCAAATAATAGTTTCAGATCACACTTTACAATAAGGTT
>CAIGQQ010038083.1:4118227-4133590 GCA_903798035.1 Danio albolineatus
ATATATATATATATATATATATATGTTCTAAAAATATTTTCGAAATCGTTACAAACATTGAAGTAAATAACAGTGCCAGAACTAGATTAGGTTGCATTTATCTGCATTTTGACAAAAACAAACTTACAGCTTTGTGCAATAAATATGATAAAATCATTTTTATATTAATATTCATCTTCAAAACAACCTAATCATCCGCTCAGCCGTCTCAGTTCTTTGCCACTCTGGCACTGCAAACAGCTGTTGGGTGGAACTTGTAATGTTGATCAACTGAGCATTAGCCTGTTAGCTGTCAAAACAACACCGCACGCCTCCCACCAAGGCAAATTTAACGTCCCAATTAAGGTGTTCAATGTAATTTGCAGCTTTTACTAACCTGAGACTGTTTGTAATGCAGCCCGGTGGATCTTTTACGTGTAACGTTACGCCGCCCCTCCGTCTCATGCTAGGCTAACTGAGCTAGCAGCAGCTTTATGTCAGAGTTCTGTCAACAAACTGACATGCTAATCATATTCCTCTGCTTCCTAAAACACACAGCATTACTAATACATCCGTGTTACGGTGATCAACTATAATTTATTCTCATTATTCAAGCAATGGACTTTCCACTTGTAGTACTTCTGTTTTACGTTTTTTTTAAGAAATGGATGTTGGATAAGTTCTTCATAATAAAAGCCCCACAAGTTAAGTACAGAAGAATGGACTGTTGAGGAAAACTAGCACAAATAACTAAAGAGCCACAATAGTTTACACATTATATTTTTTTTGTACACAAAACTGTGTAATTCTAACAGTACCAACTGTTTTATGACTTGATTGAAAGTCTAGATGATGTGTCACCTTTATATCAGATGTTATCACCTGACCACAGGTTGCCAACACTCAAAGAACCCCATTTCTCCAACAGAGACTTTGCAAAATTACTTTTGGCAGACATATTTATCAATTCTATAAGAAATGTTCCAATAAAAAAATTATTTCTCATCATTATTTCTCATCACCAGCTCTGCATTTCTTAGCCAAAAATGTAGATAATCAGCTCATTAGCAGAGTCTGAAAGACCTGTAATTGGTGTGACAGACAAAGGAGACACCCAAAGCACGCACTGCTGTTGGTCCTCCAGGAACGTGGTTGAGAAGTAATACCACAAAATGTTGAGAAAAGTCAAGGAACTAAATGGCAGCTGAATAAATACCCAATAAACTATTCATATATTTTATTTTTACACTGCTTTTCTTGAAACATTTCCATTGCAACCCCCTGCGGTCACTAGATTTTAAGACACTTTCTATCCAATCTATTTATTTTCTAGCTTTACAGATGCTTATATGCAATTAGAATAAGTCAAATTCACACTTATGCATCAAAATCCTTTATTTTAATAGCCACACTGTATTTCTGACATTACCGGTAATCCTCTTTATTTATCACATTTATTTACACTTTCAAAAGAATAATGACATCATCATGACAATTTATTTCATCCCAGGCTAAACAAATATACATATTTTCATCCAAGTCCAGAAGTAGAGAAAAATCATTAGAAAAACACTGAAATGCTTAATAACAAATCGGTGACTGACTGAACATGTCTTTATGCCGATGCCTTTTGCTTGTTGTGTTTGGCAAACCACTCATCGCTCTTATCTGCAGCGATGGCCTGTGAAAGAAACCACACATAAATGAGGTTTGAAAGTGGATTTATGGTATACGGTGTAATGTAAACATACTGATTACCTCATCTAGTAATTGATTCCCTTTGGGATCCACTGCAGAAAGCTGCCTGAAGGCCTCGTCACCCACAAAACAGATTTCATGGCCGTCCTGCATTATGTGGAAATCCCCAGAGTCAGTAAAGCAGACCTTTGACAAACACTTTCAGATTTTAAGACAATACTGACTCACAGGATCTCCAAGAATGACGACTTCCACTGTGGCTTTTCCAGGTGTGTCCAGACTTACAAGAGGAGTGAGGATTTTCTCATTGTCCTTTTTCATCAGGGCTTCAATGTCAGGCAACTATAAAGATGCGGTTTAATTTAAAGTCATTTAATAAAGGAAAATGATTGGCTTTCAGAGCATTACCAGACCTGATCCCGAGGACAAGCGAATGCAATCCTTCCAAAAGCAGTTCCGTGATCCACAGCAACTCCAATGTCTTGCAACTCCAGCTTACACTGTTAACAATAAAAAATGTTTTCATAATGCAAAAGCTTACTTTAAACAATTGACTTCATGCAGTCACAAACGCTGTTCAAAAGTTGGGAGTTGGTATTATTTTTAATTGTTTTTAAAAGTCCTCTTTTCAGAGTTAATTCATACACATTCTTACTACTAAAATTCAATGATTTTCCATGACTTTTTCAGGACTTCAAGTAAATTTTCATGACCTAATGTTTCATGTAATGTCTACATATACGTGGTAAATAATCAGAAAAATAATGCACGTTCAAAGTTATTACAGCATATCATAAAACATGCAACTATCTATTATTTTAAATGAATATTTATTTCTATGTAACGTATTTAGATAATGTCAGGACCCCGGTTTAACATCTCTTCCGAAAGACAGCGCTCACTGACAGTATAGTGTCCCCTTTACTATATCAGGGCATTAGGACTCACACAGGCTGCAGGTTGAGCACCCCCTGCTGGCCTCACTAACAACACATCACTAACAACACAAGAAGATCGAAAAACAATTTAATAAAGGGAAATGAAGTCTTTTTTTTTAAATACAATTGTAATATTAAATGGTTTATGAGTACTATGTGCATTGTTGATTTTTTTAACTGTACAAATAAGAAATTAAAATCATTGATATCAAAGTATTTACAAATAAGTGGCTTTATTTTGCATCCTTTACAATGCATCCTTGATGAATAAAAAATATATTTTCTATATTATACTTCTTGTGGAAAGAGATTGATTTTACCCTTAATAGTATAAAATGTTTCCAGATCATCATGTAATAATGATTTCTGAAGGATCATGCGCTGTTGCATATTGGAGTGACGATGCAGAAAACAATGCTTTGTACAGTATCAGTCATAAATCACTTTTTTAAAATGAAATAATATTTCATATTACTGTTATATAGTATTGTTTAAAAAATGTAGCCTTGGTGTAGGCCTGTCACGATATCTATTTTTTGTTGTTCGATATATAGCACCAAAATATATCGCGATAAACGATATTATTGTCATTTTAAGACCACTTTAGGCCACTCGTTATAGAATGTCAGAATGGCAATATTATAGCATCATAATGCAAGTACACTCTTCAAAAGAACACATAATATTTTGTTCTTAAGAACATTTAATTTAATTTAGTCGTTTTGATAATTTAATGATTAGGCATTGGAATCGGAATGTGAAAACGCATATCCAAAACAAATAATAATAAATGTTAACAAAAAAAAGCAAGGTAAAAAGTAACAGAGGCTGCGATATCTGCTATCAGATCTATTTTTAGTTGTCAGGCACCCACATCAAAATATACTTTAGTCATTTATGGTATATACTATAGTGTTTTTTTAACCATTCTGACACTGACACCTCCAGTAGAGATAGAGAGGTTGTGCAATCAGCTAAAATGTTGCAAGAATTGTAATTGTTTTTTACTTATGGTCAATATATATTGCATCACCAAAAATTATTAAGGTCATGTCCATGTATTGTGCGATAAGTCGATATATTGATTATTATGACAGGCCTACCTTGGTGAGCAGAACACACTTTCAAAAATGGAAAAAGAAATCTTCCATATAGGGTCTGATATGAGTTTTGTAAAAAAAAAAAAAAAAAAAAAAAAGAAGGAAAAACCAAACTCCTAATATAAATTCATGAGGTCCTGGTGAGCAGCATGTCCTCGTAATTTAATTATTGCCAAAAATACTACAAATGTATTATTTTCAGCCAAACCTGATTATCTGAAAATCCCATTACAGCAATCTTTTTGTCCTCGTTTTTCTCAATAACTTTCATTCCCAGCAGGCCCGACCAATAATGAACAGAACGCTGCAGATCAGACACTGCCAGAGAGATTTTCTGGATGGGATCTATTACCAGGAAAAGAAGCAATCAGTTAAGAGACGGTTCACAATGGCACACTGTAACCTCTTTTATTTAAACATGTCATAAAGGAAGCTGTCACATCCCTATTATGACACACTAGTTCTTATTTCAGTAGTGAATGTACTAATTCAATTGTTAGTAACAGATTGACCGACCAGAGTTTGGCTGTTCCTTGTCTATGAGGTAGAAGCGGTATCCTCCTGGAGCTTCAGTCAAGTAAAGACAATCTCCAACTTGTGTGAGAGGCCAGTTTAACCTTTTAGCATTACTGACAGCCTGAGCAGACTGTAGAGTGAGACCCTAACAGTGAAGAGAAAAACACAGCTTTAGTTATATTAGGGTCTCAAGTAACAGATTTTAGTTTACAGTAAAAGTTAGTGAATTCTAAGCCACCAATGAAATGAACATACATTTGTAAAAAAAAAAAAAAAAAAGTATAACAAATAATAATAAAGTATTTAATTTTTGCTCTCTGGATCAACATGATCATCAAAAGTTGTCAATCCAGTGATCATAAATAAAGAGATAATTTATGTTTTTGTCTTAAATTTAAATAAATAAAGAAAAAATGTTTTACAAACGTATGGCTATTTTATTGGTGGTCTACAATTTACATTTATATTTGTCATTATGTCATGTTTCTCGAAATAGCAATTTTGATGTGTGGAATAGGGCTGGACAATATTGGAAAAATCTGACATTGCGACATTTTGTTTTTCTGCGATATATTGTCTCTATACAATTTCACCAAATGATTGAATAGCACTATTTGGAAAGAATCTATTTTATTTTATTTTTGTATTCAATTATTGCTATTAGCAAACAACTAACTATGACTTTTGCTTCAATAGACTCCTAATTTGCTGCTAATTAATAGTTATTGAGGTAGTTTAGGTATTAAATAGGATTAGGGACTTAGAATAAGATCATGCATTGCAGAATATGTTGTTTTTAAGTTCTAATAAGTAGTCAATATCTCAATAACATTAATGCTAACAAGCAACTAGTTGATTGTGAGAATTGGTCTCTAAAGTGTTACAGAAAATTTATTAATTTTAATTGATTGGTATGATTCTGTAAGGGAGTAAATCATGCACAAAATGCAATCAACAAATTACAAGCGTAGATAAATGCAATAAAGCAAAGGTAAAAGTGAAATAAACCGTGCATGCTTTACGGTTTTGTATACGTAAATGCTACGATTACACTGAAAGGTCTTTACTGTATAAATAATTATATTTAATTATTATTTTTTAAACTTCCAACTGGTAAAATTTCTTGTGCCCGAATATTTTAATCTCTATCTCTTAAAAACATGCAAATCTATGCGATGTGACTATTGCAGATGCACACATTGTGATATCAATGCTGAAACGATTAAGTGTGTTAGATTTTATATACATCTAAACATATTAAGTACAGTGTCTACTTTGTAATGAAAATGTACTTATGAAAATAAAATAATTAAAATATGCCTAAAATAATGATCATTGTCATTCAGCATAACAGTGGTTTGAAGGATAAGTGGCAAATTATAAAGATTGGAAATGACAATAATTTTGTACTTTTGGGACTTCTGAGCAAACATCCAATGATTCTAAGTGTATCTGAGAAGAACTTTTGTTATACGGTATTAAACAACTATTACACTAAGCAAGTTTAATGAATGTATCCTGACTTGTATTCTATTCACCATTACTTTTTGCTTAAACAAATACTAAAGACTTTAAATTAAATGGCAAATGTTTATTCAGTTATCTTAGATGTTAGGATCCTCTATGCGATGCTTAATGTTTTATAGAAATATATAATTTACCAGGAAATCATTGCCAAGGCGATATTCACCCACACCATAATTATAGGTCAACTCGGCAACAAAGTGGTCATCTTCTGGTCCAAAGCCCACCATGGTTTTACTCCATTTTCCATCATATGGACTGAAACCAAAAAAACAGATACATGCCTTCAGTTTGCCCTCTTTAGATATTGTTCTCTTTATTAGGCTAGTCAAATGAAAATAATAAACAAACCATGACTGACCCATTACATGTTGCTTTGCAGCCCTCCTCAAATTCTTCATGGCGTAGAATCTACAAATGATATATATTTATTATAGTTTATACGTCTAAAGTTACAGTCTAAACATAAATATGTGGAAATTATGTGACGGGTCAAAATCTGCACTCGCCAATAGCACAATTAATAACGATCTTATCAACAATATTAGGAGGCAAAGTTCCCTCTGCATCCACAAGATAGTAACGTTAGGGTAAGGCAGCTCTTCTACCTTCATTCCTAAGACATCCCGGTAAAAGGTGGCTGTTTTGGTCCTGTCTCCGACTTTAAAAACAAAATGTAAAGCTCGTCTAAGTGCCATCACCCGTGAAGTCTCCCACTGTAAACGCAATGATCACACACACACTCTGTCTCGATACACAGGACTAGCCATCGACAGCTCTGCTATCGACAGCCCACAGACTTACGTTAAAAAACAGAATCGTTAGTTTCATGTTTATCTGCATTTTTGCAGTGCCCTCGTGAAGACATATTAGGTCTTTATTTTTTACAATGTACTGCAAATTACTAAGAAATTAATTTTAAATCACATTATGACTAACATTTTTGTTAGTTCTGATTATTTTTGTACAGTCGACTCTAGTGAAGAGATGAATCACTCGAATCGGTTCTTTTGTTCCAAAGAGTCAGATCCACATCAGTTGTCAAGATTCTTTTGCGCGTTAAATAAAAACAGACCAATAATTTTAAATCATCATAAATAATAAATGAATAAAAAAAATATATATATAATCATAAATCATAAATATGTTTTCGATATATCATTGAAACAAGCAAATTTGTTATGATTAAATGTTGCTTGTAGTCAACGTAATGTTTAAGAGACCAATCAAAATTAAGTGTATTAATTTGATACGTTTTCTGTAAAAAGAAGTCTAGTGTACCTCTGCTGTTATGTAGCAAAGGCTGCTATGAATGAGCAGGTTTAAACATCTCACAAAAACGGACTGATATGACTCAAAGATTCGACTCAAAAGAACAATTCATTCACGAATCGGTACATTGCTAGTTCATTCCCACAGTGACGCAAAAGATGACAACAAGCAGTGAACAAAGATGGCGGCGCTCATGTACAACGTGAGTCGAGGACTTGTGATGCTAGGAGAGCATGGTTTATTACTGAGGGGACATTACCAGATCTTGGTTAATTCCAGGCGATTTCTCCGAGGCCTCCGGCGGAGACCCGTGGCTGTATTGTACCCTGATGGTGAACGAGAGACATTAATAAAATCAAAAAGAGCAGCTGATATAACGAGCCAGGGGTTCACACAGAAGGGCAAAGCCAGAAAGGAAGTCACAGAGAAAGCTGCTTACAAAAAGTGCAGCGCTAACGTGTCTGAATGCGCAGAAGAGTCTCCTCAGCTTAATAAACTCAAACTTGCAGGGCTGCGCTTTGAAAAGGCCCCTGCCGGAGACAACAGACTCGCGTGAGTACTAACGCACCAGAAAGTACCATGGTAAACAATATAGGGAGCATGTCAGAAGTTGTCACTGAACGAATATGAGAATATAAAACCAAGTTTACCTCAATATATTCAGAGTACCATGGTAAACAATATAGGAGCAGAGATGGCAAAATACATTGAAATATGTATTATATATATATATGAGCAATTCCAGCGTTATGGATGTGACATTTGCAGTAAAAACTCAAGACATAAACGCACAGATAAGGTATATGTTAACATTATATTGAAACATCTGTTTACATTTTCAAAACAAATATACACAGAATTATGGATCAGAAAAATATAAATCTGAAAATAAGTTTTATACTTTAAATGAGGAAAATAAACATGCGTTATGGATGTGACGAAAAAAGTCTGCGAGCTTACAGTACACAACATACTTTGTAGAAATTCTGTGGATTAAACTGAACAATCCAAAAGAAATAATGATAATCACAAGGATAAGTGTCAGCTCTCTATAGAACAAAAATGGTTGGTTTTATTTTAATTTACATTTTTGCATTTATAAAGAAAAGGCTTCATTATGGATGTGACACTTTTCTGTTATGGCTGTGACGGATGTGTGTGTGTGGACATATATGTTTCTGACATAAATGGGACATACGTGTTTGTGGCATATATGGGACATATATATTTTGACATCTATGAGACATATATGCTTTACATATATATACAGATATTATGGGACATGATATGTACGGGATTCTGAAATGTATGGGACATGTGTTTCTGGCATATTTGTGGACATATATCTTTCTGTTATATATATATGCTGACATTCATGGGACCTACAGTATATGTTTCTGGCATATTAATGGACATAGATGTTTCTGACATACATTATGTTTTATACATAAATGTGCCATATATGTTTCTGGCTCCCATCCCTGATAGGGAGCATGTCACAAGTTGTCACTGAACGAATGTGCGAACATAAAATCAACTTTACCTCACTATGTTATAGGAAAACATCACCATTTTACCCAAATTCGCAGTTTTACATAGTAATAATAAGCAATAAGTAAAGTAATATGTAAATTACGTAATAATAGTAATTTATAAATAGTTTTATTTATCTATATAACCCATGTGTGTCAATTTTAATAAATCTGCAACAATAAAAGAAAATAAAACAAACAAAAACAAAGAAAAAAGTTAATCATAGAATCTTTTTTCTGCTTCCACTGACATGGATTTCCTTACCAGCATCATATCTGTTGCTCACAACCAAAAATGCATACATTTATCGATTTTAACCCTTAAACAGTTTGTTTGTGTAGTGCCACTGTTGTTTAATGAAAAATATATTACTTTTATTTTTACAATTATAACAGTAATATTCTATACACCAAAGGCAAAGGAGATATTTATTTTTTCCCCCAAATGAATACAGTCTTGGATTAGTCAATGATCTGAAACAGCGTTTATTTTGATGTATTATTCACTTACAGTGTCACATGAAAAGAAACGCAAAGCTTCTCTTTTCTTTCTCACACACACACACACACGCACACACGCACACACGCACACACACACACACACACACACACACACACACAATATATATATATATACATATAAAACAAACTACATAATTTTAATTGATTTGGCCTGCAGTCCACGAAAGCAGAAAACAGTTAAAGATGAGTATTTGCTCCACAGAACAAACCTGAAAAGGAGGCCAAAGTATTGCAAATTTAACATTTAAAACAAAACAAATAGCATGATTTATTTAGTTATTAATCAAATAAATTAATCTAAATTAAATGCTAACAAAATACATGCTGTTATTTGCGTTATTACAGTCAAAATGATCACAAAACTGAAAAAAGTCCACAACAAAAAGCCGCGCCATTTATATATGAGTCTCTTTTAAAGCTGAATTGGGTCACTGAACGCATCCTGCCCAGAAATATTTTGTAAACATGAATATATGTATGATATATCTTGTTTTTACAACCATTTGTCAATAAGGTTTAGCACTTTTAAGGATCTGTAATCTGTTTTCTCATTCATCTGTAGCTGAATAACAGCCAAATCACTCTTGCATATTTACCACAAAATGTGTCCTGACAGATCTCCAATAATTCATTACAACAGCATTATCAAAGTTTAAAGTAAATACATGCTTGTTTGGTATTTGTATTGTAAAATCATCAATATGGCGTTCTCCCCTCAGGAGAGTGTCCAGCGTGGCCCGCTCCAGAGCGTTTCGGGATAAGGAGGGCAAGGTGCTGCTGGAGGGCCGGCGTCTGATCTGTGACGCTCTCTCAGCTGGAGCGTCTCCTCAGATGATCTTCTTCAGCTTGCTGGAGCGACTGCAGGAGCTTCCTCTGGACAAACTACAGCAAGCCAAGCTCATCAAGGTCAAATATGAAGACATCAAGATGTGGTCTGACCTTGTCACTCCCCAGGGTCTGATTGGTCAGTTGCTAGATTTGGTTTAGAAATGTAGTTCACCTTTAAATGTTTTTTTTTTAATTATTGTTTCCCTTAAATTCACAGCTATATTCTCAAAACCTGATGCCTCCCGCCTGACATTTCCAAAGGACGCACGTCTTCAGTCGGTCCCTTTGTTCCTGATATGCGACAATGTACGAGACGCTGGGAATCTGGGAACTATTCTACGCTGTGCAGCAGCAGCTGGCTGTGAGCGTGTTCTCCTAACCAAAGGTATGCTATACAGTCATTTTTACTGAAAAACAAACCATTGTGACATAATTTGGAACACAATCAGACCAAAATGAAGTTCGCTTCAGGAGTTTGAAACAGCTTGCCAAATTGAACCCTTTTGAAGTGGTCGCTTTGGCGGGTAAACAGCTTCAATCTATGTGATGTAATAGGTCAGTTATAGCTATTATGTAATAGGTCAATTATTATGTAATAGGTCAGTGTGGCTGATAACAGTGTTTTATTTACACTTATTAATTATTCACCTTATTTTTGTTTGAGTTTTCAAAAGAAAATACATACAGTTTAAGTCAGAATTATCAGCCCCCATTTTATTTTTTGTTTATTAGTATTTCCCAAATGATGTTAAACAGAGCAAGGAATTGTTTATAGTATGTCTGGTAATATTTTTTCCTCTGAAGAAAGTCTTATTTGTTTTACTTCAGCTAGAATAAAAGCAGTTTTTAATTTTTTTAAAACCATTTTAAGGTCAAAATTATCAGCCCCTTTAAGTTACTACAGAACAAAGCATCATTACACAATAACTTGCCTAATTACCCTAACCTGCCTGGTTAACCTAATTAACCTAGTTAAGCCTTTAAATGTCACTTTAAACTGTATAGAAGTGTCTTGTAGAGCTGCACAATTAATCGTAAAAAGATTGTGATCGCGATTCGAGCCCCTATACCAGGGGTCACCAACCCTGCTCCTGGAGATTGACCGTCCAGCAGATTTCAGTTGCAACCCATATCAAACACACCTGTCTGTAATTATGTAGTGCTGTTCAGGTCCTAATTAATTGGTTCAGGTGTGTTTGATCGGGGTAGGAGCTGAACTCAGCAGGAAGGCCGATCTCCAGGAGCAGGGTTGAGCACCACTGCCCTATACGATCTTAATTTAGCATTTATTCAGGAAAGTTCAGGAGAAAAGCAAAGGCGGCCGCACAAGTCTTCACGTTGTTTTACATACAATGTTCAGCAACGGGGACACCTCCAAATGGTGTTGAAAGAGTCACATACTGTATTAATAAGGTATAATTCACCCAAAAATGTAATTTCTGTCTTCATGTAATGATGTATTCACGGCTGAAAACACGTGACGTGAGCTGACAGTGAACTGTTACAACAGAGAGGGCACACCTGTGAATGATGCCTACTTTAGTGAACAAAACTTGCACAGGCTGTGAATAACCGCTAATAAAGTTGTAAATAACATTCAATTTGTGGCACAGAGCGATCGTTTGGAAGCCGCGTGGTAAGTATGAAACGCACTTACAGTAGCAGTGAAAATAAAACCGAAAGCGGGCACATCATTTTAAATGGTCATAATGATCATATGACAAGCATATAATGTTTTTCTTTCATAGCGAACACTGAGTTTTGTGCATAATAATAAATGTTTAACAGCGTCAGTATAACTATAGCCTATATAATGTTAAATATAATGCAGGAGGGAATCTGATAATGACAAATGTCTGATTTTACCAGTAGAAAAACATGGTTTAATAATGTTGTCAATGACAGATTGCAAGCACATGTCTCAAACATAATAATTCAACATCAGAATTATGAATAGTTGTATTCTGAAATAGCAATAATAATAGCATTTTACATCTACAGAATCGTGAGAAAATCGTGATCTTTATTGTAAGCATAAAAATTGCGATTCTCATTTTAGCCAGAATCATGCAGCTCTAGTGTCTTGAATAGATGCAAAGATGAAATCAATCAGTTATTAGAAATGAGTTATTAAAACTATTATGTTTAGAAATGTGCTGAGAAAATCTTCTCTCCGTTAAACAGAAATTGGGGGAAAAAATAAATAGGGGGGCTAATAATTCAGGAGGCCTAATAATTCTGACTTCAACTGTATATAACTAACACAATCTCTCATTCAGAAAGAGACTTACAGATCTTTCTTACAACTTTACGCAGTTAAGCATGGGCTGCTACAAATCCATTCAATGATTTCCTTTAAAGAAGAAAAGACGTGTAGGATATTTAAATTAGATTAAATGTAAAAGTTACAAGCTAAAAGTTGTAGCTACCCGCCGGTTATTAAAACAGTCCATGCTTCCCTAAAACTGATGTCATGGCATTTTGTTTATTGAACACCGTGAAAACTAAAAGATAAACAAACAAACCAAATGTTTACACAAACACAATCATAAGGACATCAAAAGAAACAAATAATATACAAACAATGTTTAGTTTACCGTGTTGGCCTAATAACCAGCTGTAAAATAATCAGGAGCATTTAACAGGTGCCTGCATTGAGATCTCACTATGCTGTCCGTACAAACTCTCGCAGGTTAAATCAATCAAGGATGATCATGCGACCTCCAACTTAAGCCAACCGGAAACAAGGAAATTAATTACATAAACATAAACCAATACTCTTTCAAATAATGAAATACAAAAAATAATAAACAACCAAAAAATACAAGCTGACCGATCAGCGTCAGCTACAGAAGTGTCTTGAAAAATATATTATTCACTGTCATCATGGCAAAGATGAAATAAATCAGTTATTAGAAATGAGTTATTAAAACTATTATGTTTAGAAATGAGCTGAAAAAATTAAACAGCAATTTGGGGGAAAAATAAACAGGGGGGCTAATAATTCTGACTTCAAATGTATATAACTAGCATGATCTCTCATTCAGAAAGAGACTTACAGATTTTTCTAACTACAACTATACGCAGTAAAGCATGGGGTGCTTCATATACAATCAATGATTTCCTTTAAAGAAGAAAAGACGTGTAAGATATTTATATGAAATTAAATGTAAAAGTTACAATTCAAGAAAAAATCTGGGCATATTGGTGTAATATACTCAATCCACTTGAGTATACACTCTGTGTTCTCAATGAGAAATATTGTTCCATTACACATATAGTGTGTACTGTATCAATCTTCAACTGTAGGGGACTCTAATTTTAAACCATTTTGTGTAATTACTGTTTAACTAGCTGCCAGAAGGATAAATAACAGCTTCTTGTCTTTATTAATCCATCCATCTAGGTTTATATTACCCAAGATTTACAAGTGAAAGCTATGTCTACTTCAAAAATAGCTTCTAAATGATTTTTAATCTCTTTCCAGTATGGGGTTAATTTCTGACACTGCGAAAAATCCTGATAGTGATTAGCTACTTTTCTGAATTATTTACACTTGATAATACTGTATTAGTAAATCTATCTCTGACATTTCAGCTCATTTCCTCTGTTATTACTCTATTCTTATTCTTATTATTATTGTTATTATTATTATGGTATTATTATTATGCGTAAGTCAGATGCTTGCAAATAAACATTGAAGATCTGAAAACATTCACAAACTGAAGTGTAAATAAAAGCTGAAAGGAATACCTCAGAGGCAGGATGTTTTCGAAGTTTACCTCTGCTTGGTTACACTGTTTTGTTTTGTTTTTAAACGCCTAAATGAAGAACGAAAAGAGCGTAGCTGTGAGCATGAGCCAGTTAAACTCCAATTTTTACAGTAATATCTTTAGTTCTTTTGATACAATCATTTTTGAGTCACTTTAGTGAGATGGTAAAAAAAAGTTCACATTTGATATTTTAGTGAATTTTAAATCATAGATGTAAAAAAATATCTTAAATAAATCAAATAGCTTGCTAAAGCACATACACTATAAAACATAACATTGATACATGTATAACACTGAACATAAACCATTTGTAGGGGCGCCACGGTGGCCTAGTGGGTAGCACGATCGCCTCACAGCAAGAAGGTCGCTGGTTCCAGCCTCGGCTGGGTCAGTTGGCATTTCTGTGTGGAGTTTGCATGTTCTCGCCGTGGTTGCGTGGGTTTCCTCCAGGTGCTCCGGTTTCCCCCACAAGTCCAAAGACATGCGGTATAGGTGAATTGGGTAGGCTAAATTGTCCGTAGTGTATGACTGTGAATGTGTGTATGAATGTTTCCCAGAGATGGGTTGCGGCTGGAAGGGCATCCGCTGTGTAAAAAATATGCTGGATAAGTTGGCGGTTCATTCCGCTGTGGCGACCCCGGATTAATAAAGGGACTAAGCCGACAAGAAAATGAATGAATGAATAAACCATTTGTTTGAAATGACATTTTTGTGTTTACATAGAGAGGTTGGGTTTATGACCTGTATTGCAGCCAGCCACTAGGGGGTGACCAAAATATTTTAGCTTCACTTTTTAGGCACACTTAGGGGCAGATCACACCGAACGTGCTTTTTGCACTGAGAGGCGCATTTTTTCAATGGCCCTTTTCATTAATGGCTCTGAGTGTTTTGTGTGCTGCTTATGCACCCTGCTGCACCTTGCGTTTTTGCTGTTAGAGCTGTGCACCTGAAGTTACTCAGAGTCAGCTCCGAGTGGAAAAAGCGAGCTACGACAGTCGCGCCTTTTTATTCTCCAGTCAAATGAAAGCAGAGGCGGGGTTTCCATTCAGGTGACAGCAGTGTTTGTGTTGTTAACGACTCCAGAGATGTTTAAAGACAGAGGACAGACTAACGGTCACACTGTTTTCCGGATCTGTAAGACTTCTAAATCGTGAATATCACAATACTATAAAATATTGCAATTATAACAATATCGACAGCAACACTCGTGCACAATACACAGCTGATTCAGTCATTGCCTAGCGACATAAAAAAGCCCACCGCACTTCATTTTTTCTTGTCAACAAAAACTTAAGCTACTTTTCCCCTCTGCAGTATGGTTCAGCATGGTTCGCTTTGTTTGGCTCTCTTCACAGTTTAGTACCAATTAAAATGCCTGAGATTATTGCTGTAGATTTTTGCCTCTTCTTGTGTGACATCATGGTTTTCATTTCGAGTCGTCCAATTTAGCTTTCACAGGATCCACTCCTCGGCCACCAAAGAGAGGAACGTCTGGACCTCTTCTATTTCCCAGGATGCTGCCGTTTCAGGTTTCTTTTCTTGCGGTGGTATAAAAAGGGTTTAGTCGTGTGAAGCAACAGTATAGCAGTGTATGCTGACTATTTAAATATAGCGCCATTAGTGTCGCGAATCCATTGACGCTGTTAGTGATGATTCTCTCGGACCAATCGCTGATTAGTGT
>CAIGQQ010038083.1:4133600-4147259 GCA_903798035.1 Danio albolineatus
GATGATTCTCTCTGACCAATCACTGATTAATGTGGATATGTTATGGTATGGTTATGGTATCCATTGACGCTGTTAGTGATGATTCTCTCGGACCAATCACTGATTAGTGTGGATATGTCATATTTTGGTTATGGTATGGTTTGTTTGAACCTCACCCGAGGTGGTACGGTACTGAAAAAACGTTGAAAGTATGGAACACAAAAGCATCCAAAAGTGAACCCTAACCAACTGAACCATGCAGTGGAATAGCAAATACCTTTTTCACTCAAAAAGGACATTTCTGCCATTATTTACGTAACCGGTTTGACTTTTTTCTTTTTTCTGTTGAATCCAAAATAAGATGTTTTGAGGAAATCTGGATACCTGTAACCATTGACTTCCATGGTAGGAAAAACAAATACTATGGAAGTCAATGGTTACAGGTTTCCAACTTTCCTCAAAACATCATTGTTTGTGTTCAACAGAAGAAAGAAACACATTAAAGTTTGGAAACACCAGAGGGTGAGTAAATAGTTAGTAAATGTTCATGTTTGTGTGAATTATCCCTTTAAAGTCAGCAGATTTCTCAAAACTGTTCTTACAATAGGCTTGACACATTTTCACATTTAAATTTCTTGTAAAAAATCAGGTAAAAAATGACCCAAATGCATTAAAGACAGCATGTGTTGACTTTTTCCTCCAGGTTGTGTGGATGCCTGGGAGCCCAAGGTTTTACGTTCGGCTATGGGAGCTCATTTCCGCCTTCCAGTCTTTCCAAATTTGGACTGGGACGACATTTCCAAGCAGTTACCGAAGAATGTGATTGTCCATGTAGCAGATAATTATAGCACTTCAACAAAACACCCTGCTTCAGGTCAAACAGAAAACGCTTCGTCAGAGGATTACAGTGAAAGCGACTCTGACGACGACGACGACGACGATGATGATGATGAAGAAGAAGATTCTCTGCAGCATCTAAAGCCTCAGGTTTACCATGAAAGTTGGGCTCAGAGGAGCACAGCCCTGATCATTGGTGGAGAGACGCATGGACTGAGTCTGGAGGCTCTTCATCTGGCTGAGGAAAGGGATGGTAAGAGGCTTTTTGTGCCCATGGCTCCAGGAGTGGAGAGTCTGAACTGTGCCATGGCTGCTGGTATTCTGCTGTTTGAAGGTAGACGGCAGCTTCTGATGCTTTCGGACAAATCGCAGAGAAGAGCAAGAACTAAAATGTTGTAGTAGAGTGTTCTTCTCGTAATGTAAAAAGATATTTCATCAATGCTATCCAGTTCTCCTGGTTATTCTTGGATCCACTAGAGGGCGCTTGAGTGTTTGTAGAGTCACAGCACACAGTGCCATAGGAATGTTCAGGGTTGGGAAGGTTTACTTTTCATTACATATTAAAAAAACAAACACACGCTTAAAGTAATTTGTAACCTATATTGGTGAATTACTCAAGTTTAGTAACTAATACTCAAAGTCCTATATTTAAATAGGACTCTCAATATATATCTATAAAAAAACAAATCAGCATGGTCAAATCGAATGGTAATCTTTAGAATACAAAAATAAGCATGCAAAATTACATATTCAACATTAAAGGAAAGCAATGATGAGATTAAAAGCATACAGTCTGAATATAAAATGTGTTATTAGATTATTAACTATTAAAATTAGCGTTATAATTGTATTTTTCTAAAATGATCAAACTACTTTGTTTACAAACAATTAAGAGTGTATTTTTAAGGCTGGGCTATATTTATAAGATGCAAAGCAATGTGTGCTCATGCTTCATTTGTAGAAAATCACATTATTCTTCAGCTACTCTGCTAACATGAAGCGACTATCCTAGTTCCTCTGAAAGGCCTACTCTCAATAGGCTCTGATTAGGGCTGTGCAATATGGACAAAATAATCATATTGCGAAATTTTTTTTTTTTTCCAAATTTTGGCAACTGTTTTTGCTTTTTCAAACAAGCTATGTACATGCATTCTAAATGTATTCAGTGCACAACAAAACATTTCACAATGAAATAACAGTATTACGTTTAATAAATAAAACTGCAGTAAAATTGTCTTAGACCTTTAAAAACAGACAACATAAAATAAATGAAGATTAAGCAAACCTCAACTCTAGTTAAAAACATACTGTAGGAGTGAGCTCTGATTGGTTAACACCTTTCTCCCGCTCAGCTTAGCTGTAACGCCCCATTCACACGGGGCTTCAGCGTCAACGCTTGACAGAGGGCATGTCTGAAGTTGGGGCTGACGCGATCGTCATAGAAGCGTCAGCCAATGAAATTAGTCAACAATCAGCTACTGTCTGAGCTGGTGTATTTGCATACAGTGACCTGATTGGCTGACGCTTCCGTCGGCGCTTGAAAAGTTGAGAAAGTCCCAACTTCTGCAGCGAGCAACGCCACTGAAGCGCCGCCGACAGATCCAGAATGCAGTTCGCCAACGCCTGACGTCACCAATTAAAAGTGAATGGGAAGCGTTGATGCGGACGCCCCCGTGTGAATGGGGCGTAATTGCCCGGTGTGCTGCGCCAGCTCTGATTGGTTAACACATTAAAATTATGCGCACACGAACGTGAACAAAAATCTAAATAGATTAATAGATAAAATTTAGAAATTGCATGTATTTAAACCACGGTTTTTTGCAATTGCGATTAATTGCACAGCCCTAGCTCTGATTGGTCGGCTAACATAATGTGCTGTGATTCGCAGATCATCTCCACATCACCAGGAAGCATCCTGCTATAACATTACAGTGCCTCTGGCCACGCCCCTTCGCTGCGCAGGGTGTATGTGCGTAACCTGAAGGGTTTATGACATCATTAACCAGGATGTATTTTTTTTGTAGTCCCCAAACTTTGTTCGCTGTAGTCTTTGCTAAGCTAACTCTGTAAAAGCCAATGCCTCCCTTTGTATTGAACGTCTTACACTCAGACATGTTGTTTATGTTCACACAGCTACATTACACATCAACTAAAGTTTCAAATATGATATCGTAGTGGACCACCCCTTTAAGTATTCTGTGCATACAGTAAATTAAGTTACTGAGTGCACAGAATGCGTACGCAGAAAGAGTTCAGTAAGGTCGTGTGCACTGGAAACAGCATAAAGAGAAACAGACATTTTCAACAGTGAGTTTTAATGGCTAGGACATCATTTCAAACACAACCAAGAACAGACAGTGTGCTTTAATTGGCTACATTTCATACGGAAGCTTGCAATTAGATGCTGTTTATTGTGCCTTCAAAAACATAAGACTGCATTAATACAGGGGACCTTCACAGAAAATCCACTAAAATGTCATGTTTGAGTTGGGAACAGATCAGTCATCCGACAACATCAAATATCAAACACGGAGGTGGGCAGATTCCTTTCCAGACAACTGCATTAAAAATAAACAGCGGCAGCTACACGAAGAATAGATAGTGCCTTCTATACAATGATATTAACATCAGCATGTATGCATATTTATCAGCACCCATAAGAGAATCACGGCCGTACATATGGAAAATGTGCAGTGTCTGTGGAATAATAATAATAATACATCTACCAAGCTATAATTACTCTAAGCTCTTGATTCTTGAAACAAACCCAAGGAAAACTTGATGAAAAAAAAATCTTGATAAAAGCAAACCGTGTTCACTTGCAGCTGCAGGGTTTGATCTAATCTCTAAGAGTAACGGCAAAAGACAATCAACATAAAGATCTGCATTTTACCATCAGCGCTGTAGTAAATGCAAGGCACCACAGGAAGAGGCGGCCGCTTCAGGGATGGAGGGGCACGTTTAAAAAGAAGTAAAATGTCAATACAAAGTATGCTTCTGTTCAAACAGTCTGACAGGAAGAGAGGAGAGTGCACGCCTGGAGGCCAAGGGCCAGATGGAGGTTCGGGTAAAGGGTGTGGGAGGGTTTAGTGCAGTTCAGGACTTCAGATGGGCTCTGGCTTGAGCTTTTCTGCTAGAAAGTCACTAACAAACTGTTCTACCACAGCCGGTGTGATCTCTTCAACATCTTTAACGTACTTGGCGCGAGCCGACATGTCCAGGATGGTGAGGAGAGGTGCAGCCTCTGGCAGGTTAGTGTAGTCCCGCAGGGAATCGCTCATGTCATCCTGTCAGATAAAGAAAACAGTAAATATGATTAAGAATTGCCTGTGAAGAGCAAAAGGACTAAATTAAGCCCTGCAGAAAGTGAAGAACTCGCGAGTACTTTAAAAACAACCTCCAAGGAGGGACAGGGTGGTGTAAAAAAACTGCATTGAGGGGAGAATAAAGCAGTGAAAAGCAGCATGACGGCACACATGAGGGATGCTCTTTCTACTCTCTCCTGAGCAGAGCTGAAGCTCCACTCGCTCCCCATGGACAGCAGGTCTCTGCTCCAGCAGGAGATGATCAGGAGGGGGTACAAAAACATCGCATCTACCACCTTGTTGGTTCTGAGGCACTTCAACCCCAGTAGACTTTAGAGAGATGAATCACACAGAGGGTGGAAAACATTTCCATTTTCCCAGATGGGGGTCCCTAAATGTGTGTTTGAGAGGTAACAAAAGCAGGAGGAGGGATTTCATTTTTTTGAAGTATTTCTTCAAGGTGTGGTATGACCTTAATACCAAAAGCTGTTTATCGAAATACACCAAGACACAAATTTAGCCTCTCTTGTATGAAGAGATTAAAAAAAAAAAAAGGAAGAGGAAACATTGGGTGTTTCATCAAGATGAGACTTGTTAGGAGGTTTTGAAGTTGGTCTGGTCTACTCAAAACAATAGGTGGTCTAATTTTATCTTGTCTGTATTAGGCCAAGATTTTCTTTGAAAAAAAATGGCATGCACGTGGGGTCCAGGTAAGAAGTGAGAAGACCTCTAATTACTAACACATAGTACTGTCTATTCTGCATGATCATATTCTATATGCCTTATTCCTATACATAACTATTACAACAAATACCTTACTTCTATTGAACAGTACTCAGTTTACTGAAGGAAACTCTTAGTTATAAGAGATATGAAATGGAAGACTGTATAATACAATACTTGAGTAGATTATTGCCACAAGAGGGCAGTGCAAGAATTTCAAAGAGATCTTGGTGTGTTTCTTCAATCTCTGACTGGCTTGCAGTGAAACTGAGTTTTTCCACAGCAGTGCACGAATTAAAGCACACAATCAGATCTCGGGCCTGTAAAAGAGTCACTGTGCTACTTTGCTACCTAAAAAGGACAAGTATTGCAGAAAGTTTGTGACCTCCACTTAAAACCTAACTTAAGTAGAGGAATGCTCTATGTTTTTGAGAATATGCTCATGAAAAGTGCCCTAGACTTACACAGTTGAGTTTTTTTAATCCATTCAGCCAATATCTGGGTCTGGCAGGAACACTTTTAGCTTAGCATAGACAACTGAATTAGATTAGACCATTAGCATTTCACTCAAATAAGAAAACGAACAATTTTTTGATAATTTTCCTATTTAAAGATGGACTCTTCTGTAGTTACATTATGACAGACAGAAAATGAAAAGTTGCTGTTTTCTAGGCTGATATGGCTAGAAACTACACTAGTGTATTAATCAGAAACTTTGCTGAGACACTACGGTGCTAAAAGATCTCACGTCACACCTGGAGGTCCACTAAATAGATTAAAGAATAGTAAAACACAACTCGATTTACTAGAAGGCACTTGATAGTAAGTAAAAGTGTGTACATTTCCATTATTAAAACAAGAAAACAAAAACACAAAAGACAAATCCAACCTAAAAGAAAAACAACGCAATCAAAGCAAACTAAAACAAGACAACAAACAAGCAATGAGAAAACAGGCAATAAAATAAGCAAAATGTCACAGATCCATTAAAACAAAAACAAATAATCAACAAACAAAATATAACAAAGCCGAAACACTGAGAGCGAGGCAAAATGAAGAGAAAACAATAAACAAAAGTGCTTAATTAAACTAAAAGGAAGGTCAAATACAATACAGTGTAAAAAGGACAAATAACAGCAGGACAAATAAAGCAAACAAAGCAAAATACTAAGCAAAAGAAACAAGCAAGTAAAACCAATACAAAACATTCAACAAAAAGCTAAAACAAAACAGAAATAAGGGCAAAAAGAAAAAAACACACAAATAAAACCAGTGAAATAAAACACAACAAATCCGAATAATAAATGCAATAAGTAAATCAACGAGATTGAGAATAACAAAAAACATGCACGTTACAAAAAAACTATAAGCACAAGACAAATTAAATAAATGTAAAAATGTGCGTAAACTTTTATTTTCACTTCAATAATCCTTTAAGTATGTGTTGCCCACTGCAGGCCTATAGCCAGGGGGATCGGGTGGTCCGGAAGACCCACCCTCCACTGAAAAAGGTCCAGAATTTGTCCCATGAGCACATTTGTCCTATTTTGACTGCTAAAACATCATAAATTGTGAAAACAACCCATCAAAAGACCAAGTGGAATCTGACGCAAGTGAAGTCATCATTTAGTACTGACCTACTGCACTGTTAAATAGAGAAAACATTTTACAAGGAACTTTTATTCTAAATCTTGGACCTTATTCGTGACTGAAAAACAAAAGAACAAATTTGAATACTAATTAAGCTGTTGTTGTCATCCATGTACTTTTTGAAAGGCTTAAATATTTAATAGGCTTGAAAAATTGTTAAGCTCTACATTATTATTATTACTACAGTATTATTATTATTATTATTGATCACACTTTATTTTGATGGTCCGTTTGTTGAACATATGTTACTGTACATTGCATGTACATGCCAACTACTTCTCATTAGATTATAAGTAGACTGTTAGGTTGGGGTTAGTGTTGGGGTTAGGGGTAGGGTTAGTGTAAGTTGACATGCACTTGCAAAGTTTCTTATAGTCAGTTAAATGTCTGTTGAATGTCAGTATCAACTGATATTAATATGCAAATAAACCATCAAAATAAAGTGTTAACTTATTACTATTACTATTATTAGTATTACCACTATTATTATTATTATTTTGGCGCCACGGTGGGTGTAGTGAGTAGCACGTTCGCCTCACAGCAAGAAGGTTGCTGGTTTGAGCCTCGGCTGGGTCAGTTGGCATTTCTGTGTGGAGTTTGCATGTTCTCCACGTGGTTGTGTGGGTTTTCTCCGGGTGCTCCGGTTTCCCCCACAAGTCCAAAGACATGTGGTATAGGTGAATTGGGTAGGCTAAATTGTTCGTAGTGTATGAGTGTGTATGGATGTTTCTCAGGGATGGGTTGCGTCTGGAAGGGCATCCGCTGCGTAAAAATATGCTGGATAAGTTGGCGGTTAATTCCGCTGTTGCGACCCCGGATTAATAAAGGGACTAAGCCGACAAGAAAATGAATGAATGAATGAATGTTCAATATTCAAATGGGCAAATTCTGACTGAGGGAAGTTGAATGAGCTGCTCGGTTTGTTATATAAATGACAATAGGCTACAGTTTTTAACTTAAAACTAACAGATTTCATTTTTTCCTAATGATAGATGACGTAATAAATTTATATTTTAAAAATAGATATTTTTTTCTTCTTTATTCTAAATCTTTAGGAAATATTTTTAGTACATCAAAAAGTGTGGTGGTGGGCACCATCCAACAAGCTAATTCAGCTAAAAGTAATGCTTAAAATGTCACTACATGCTCATAATCGAACAGAAAATGAAGTAAATACCTGCAAAAAGGTCATTTTTTTGAGAAAAAGCTACCACCTCATTCAGCAGGCTGGCTATGGGCCTGCCACTGTCCATTTCCTGTTGTACGCAGCAGGAAAAGTAGATCACGTGAGTTGTCACTTGTGGTTTTTACCCGTAATCACTTCCTTTTCCACGTTCCAGATGCATTCCAGTGTCCAATGGAAACCCACGTCGGATTAAACCGACAGACAATGCCTAACAAAACATGACACATTACATCCCCCCTCCCCCCCAAAAATGCCTTGCATTTGAGGATTTGTGCTCAACGCTTCCATGTGAAAGACTGCGGACAGATAAAGATCAGCAAAAGCCGTCCATCATAACAAGCAAATACAGTGAGAAATGGAGTCTGTCAGTGTAACCCTTCCAGGCTTCCAGATATGAAAAGATTACATCTCTCAGGCTGTCTGCCGCTCTATAGTGAGCCATGCATCTTCTTTTGTGGAGCAGCTAACCTTGTGTAAACTCTTCTGCAACCCTGGCGGGCCTTTCACACACAGACACACACTTTTTTCTTTTCTGAGCTTTCTGTGCCGAAACAAAGGGTCAATCATTGGCTGTTTCCAGCTGCTAGCGTGATATGGGCCAGCGTGTGTTTACCAAACTGTACCAGTGCTACGACGTTGAGTTTATTCGGCCTATTGTGGACTCGTATCATTCCATAAGCATTAGCCATCTGCTCATGCAAGCCGAGATAAGGCCGTCTGATTGGCCAGCTCACAATGAAGGGGCTGTGCTGATTGGTTGTTATCTGACGGAGCTCTGATCTGGACCCAAGAGCGTTCAGACATTCGGCTCAGATAATCACATGGCTGGAAGTAAATAAAAGCCGCCGGTGCAAGAATGTGCTTTCTGTTGGCAGGTCACCGGTGGGTGTTGCGTCACCGATTAAAGGATTGCTTGATGTTAAATATGAATTAATGACTGCTGCGAGAATCTGAGGTATGCTGCAGATTAGAATAAGGAAATTATTTGGACATTGGTTTTAGGGAAATATTGGTGGGAAAATATTTAAAGGTCCCGTGAAGTGCTTTGAAATAGGCATATTTATTCTGTGTTTGACGTAATCTCAACCGAAACATTGAGAGAGCGTGGGACATAGTGTAGCTCCTCCCCTTTAAAAAAACAAAACAACCAATAGCGTTTTGTTTTATCAATGCTCTGCCAGTGAGAGGGGTTGAGCTCAAGTGTATCAAATGACAAGCAAATGAGAAGCGTCTTGAAGAGGACGGACATGTCAGATTCTGGAGAGTATTTGATTGTTATGATTTGATGACAAACTGAAGTATGAGGTGATTTGAATAAAAACTGTTGGTCCATTTGAGTGTAAGTGGCAAACTGCAAGTTTGTACATGTTTCCATCAGTTTCATGTCTTCTAAATGCGAACTAGCAAAAAATTTACTATATTGATACTAACATCTAAAAAACTTCATTTTAATTTCATAGGACCTTAAAGGTAATTGTTCTGTGTTTGGTCAGGATGAGATATTAAAGTATAAAATAAACCAATAAACGGCATAAAAAACTAAATAGTTTTATTTAAATTTTTTTTACATCAAACATATAATAAAACACATATTTAATTGAAAGTAGATATTACATAAACATACAAAATGGTAAAAAAAAATTAAATAAATGATTTTTATATTAAATAAAAAAATTATTTATGTTGAATATAAAATCAAATGTACTTGACTATTCTAAAGAAAATAAGTAAAATAAATGCATCTTTTAAATAAAATAAAGATAAAAAGTTACAGAAGGTCAAGTCAAATCAAATCAATTATAATTAAGATTTTCTTTAATTATTCTTGTGAAATATGAAAATGTTAAATTACTGTTTTCTATTCTAATAAATTTGAAACTCTAAGCTGAATTTTCCTAACTCCAGTCTGCAGTGTTGTGTGATCAAATCTGCTCATTAAACATTTACTATTATTATTATTACTATTATTATTAGTATTATTATTATTATTATTATTATTATTACTACCATTGTTGAAATTGGTTTATCATCAAATAATTAAGCGGCACAACTGATACATTTTCTTCAGGAATATTTGATGAACACATTTTTTTTTTAAAGTTTATTTGAAATAGAAAACTTTTGCAGCATTATAAGGATCTCATCGCTTTTTAATCAACTGCATGTACCATTATTATTATAATTTATTATTATTATTATTATTATTATTATTATTATTATTATAACTACCATTGTTAAAATTAGTTTTCATCAAATAATTAAGCAGCACAACTGTGATACATTTTCTTCAAAAATATTTAATGAATAATAATAAAAAAGTTTTATTTGAAATAGCAAACTTTTGTAGCATTATAAAGATCTCATCACTTTTTAATCAACAGCATGTACCCTTGCTGACCTAAAGTTTTCATTAGCCTATATATTATATAGTGTACTCTATTATAGATCGTAAAGGACCCGTGAAATTAAAATATAATTTTTTAATGTCAGTCTATTAGTTAAGGATATCTATTAGCTAGTGTGCTCCAAAGCAGTGACAAAATTCATGTTTAGAAGATATAAAACAAATATAAACATGTAGGCTTAATGTAGTTTGTCACTTCTGCCTAAATCCATCAATGTTTTTTCATATTACCCCATACAACTTTTTCTTCATTAAATCTTGACCAATCGAACACTCTCTAGAATCTGACATGCCCCACCCCCTTTAAGACTTTAAGATTACGTCAATCAAATAAATAAAAAAAAATGCACGTTTCAAAGCGCTTCACGGGACTTCTAAAATGTATTGAACCACATGTTGAACCCCATGTGATTTGGTTGGCTTGTGAAAGAACTCCATAGTCTTTCTTCAAAACAGTTGCTCAATGTAACATGAAGTGTTATGGGCTCAGGATAAAAGGGTGTTTTCGACCTTTGCACACACACTTACTGTCTTTAGATTGAGATCCCGCAGCTGGTCTTACACTTTCACAGGCTACAGAGTTTTCTGCTTCTCATTTTCCCTTATGTCTTCCCTCACACAATCTGATCTGATTTGACAGCGCTGGCCTGCACACATGAAGTTAATCCTCGATACTGACTTGCAGTTGATTTCTGGACTTTGTTAAAACTGTTAAAAATGTATATGTTATGTAAAAAAAGGTGTGCTTGGTTTAGAGAAATTTCCTGTATATAATACAAGTACAACATCAGTGATTTACTGTTGACTGCTGAGCCAGGATAAAAGTTAAACTCGCTGTGTTGCAGAAGTATTGCCACAAGACTTAAACGTCTTAGTTTTAGAGATTAGTATGATAAAATAGCATGCTGCCAATGTTCAATGTCATGACCTGTAAATTGTATAATAATATATATTAACAATAAGAAATCGAAAATGAAACTGCAAAGAAAAAGACAAACAAAATAGACAAAACAAACAAAGGATAAATCAAAACAAACACAAACAAACAAAACTAAAATAAGACAAATGACATTTGCTGCTTGTTCAGGCTACTTATTTAAAATAAGTTGCCACCAATTCTTGAGTTTTTTAGACAACTCAATTGTTTTATGTTCAGTCTACTTAAATCAGTAAAAACTAACAAGTTAACATAATTCCTTCATGTTGTCCCAACACAAATCAATTGTGTGGAACTCAGTATTTTTACAACACTCAAAAAGATTTTGCTTCTTGTTCAAACTACGTATGTTCAATGAGCTTAAACAACACAATTCTTGAGATTTTTTGGGGGGCCAACGTAATTGTTTTGTGTTCAATCCACTTAAATTTGTTAACTTAAAAACATTGACTTAATCAGTTTGTGTTGGGACAACATGAATGAATTGTGGAACCCTGCATTTTGTTTTTACAGTGAAAGAAAACATGTAAACAACAAAACAGGCTAAACATGACACGATGAAACAACAAGAAACATGCAAATTGAACAAAATAGTACAACAAAAGAACTCTGCAAACAACAAGCCTATTACACTTCACTATTCTACAACAAAGCTAAGCTAACTCTATCCCTCTGTTCCACCCACATGCGACAGCGGTGTAAAGCTGTCGAGGATACCTGAGCAAATCCTTTTTGATACTGTGTTCAAATTCAGAGTTTTTGGTTAGAAATATTTCAGATTTTTGCTGAGGTTTACGATTCTGTTTATCTCCCTGACCCAATGACAGAAATTTTTGGTTAGTCAGATTTTCTGGAGACTCTCAACTGAAATGTATATGGTTACCTGTTCAGTATGGCATGATCATAGTTTCTGTAATAAAAATGTTAGGCCTTTTTATTCTGACTGGCTTCTTGGAATTTCCTCCACTTAAATTTTGCAAAACTCTGCAAAATTTGATAAAATGTGGGATCCAGTCTTTTTTTCTTCTTCTGACACAACAAAGATTAATAATGTTGTTTAATTTATGAAGATTTGTAAGTTTTATTTCTCTCTTTGCATCCATTGCGGTGTTTTTTTTTGTAGGTCATACGTCTTGTATGTCTCTATTTTCCTTTGTTTCATGCTTTATTTTACATTTTGCACAGATTATTGTTACGTGGTGGGTTTGTCTGTCTATAAAATATAACAAAAAATAAAAATATAATAAAAAATATTTATAAACAAGCCGAAACAAATTAAGATGACAAACAATGTGAAATAAAAATAAAACAATAAAAGAAAAAATGCAAGACTACGCTAAAAATGGTAAAGGTCAAAATACAACAGTGAAGAAAAATTTCATTAAAGTAGGACAAATAAATAGATCAAGAAGCAAAGCTATAGACGAAGCAAAACAAGGCAAAATAAAAACAAACATCCAACACACAGCTAAAACACAACAGAAAAGAAAAAAAATCTAAATGAAACAAGTTAAATAGAACTCAACACAACCAAAACACAAGTAATTTAATAAATAAAACAATAAAATTGAGGGTATAAACAAAAAACATGCACAGCATAATAAAAAGCACAAAGCAACTTCCACCAAACAAACGCACAAACAAAAAATAAATCAAAAGGTCGCACTTTCACCTAAGGAAAAACACAGCGAGCAAGCAAAAACACAACAAAATGACACAATAATAACAATAAACACGAATAACAATAACTATGAAACAACAAAAATTATCAAAACAAAAACCAACAAAATCAAAACAAATAATCAGCAAAACAAACAAACAAAAAAACATGAGCAAAACAAAATTTTGCTGTTAAATGTATAGCGCAGGACACAAATATACACATTCAGCTAAAGAACATGTGTGGAATGCCTGAAACTCAAACCATGGTATAGCGAATTGCCGTCTTGAGGATCTGGGTGTGCCACACACACACACACACAAACACACATACACCAAAATTCTGAACAGTGGTGAGAAAATTTAAGCGAGAAGGGGAACAGGAAAAGAAAGGGGCGGCTAATAATCTATTAATTACGGCTGCCGTCGCTCTCAACATGACTTCCTCAAAGGTCATGAAGAGAAAACAGCAGATAAGAGTTATGAAAATGTTGGCTTTCCTCCCACTTGGCACGCGGGCTTGAAAGACGAAGAGGTGATCAGGGAGACGAAAAAAAGCGAGGGAGGGAGAGAAGAGAGAGGAGAAGGGCACAGCTGTTTTGGCACTCTCTGGGGTTCAGGATTGTGCTACATGTGCTTGCCATTCAACTGCAGCTCTTTTTATTTACTGCGGTACATGTCGGTGATTGCAGGCCGCCCTCCCGCAGGATTGTTTTACACAAATATACAGTAACAGATGGCACATCACACTTGTGTGTGTGAAAGCCAGCAAACATTCTGATTGTCCTTTTATTTTTACTGTGTTGTATTTTGTCTGTGTTTTTGTTTTGGGTTTATTTTATCGTTGTGTTTCTTATTTGTTTTTGTCTTCTTTTTGCGTTGCTTCCAGTGTTTTGGCTTGTCATATTTTTGTTTTCGTTGTTGTTGTTGTTGTTGTTGTTTCATCAAGTCTTGTCTTGCCATATATTTGTTTGTTTTG
>CAIGQQ010038083.1:4147269-4160307 GCA_903798035.1 Danio albolineatus
ATCAAGTCTTGTCTTGCCATATATTTGTTTGTTTTGTTTTGTTTGTACTGATTTTAGTTTAGTTTTGATTGGTCTTGTGTTTGTTTTGTTTGTTTTGTTGCTTGCATTTTTGTTTTGTTTTTATTTTACCACTGTGTTTCTTGTTTGTTTTGGTCTTCTTTTTGTGCTGCATCCAGTGATTTGGCCTGTTAAATTTCTGTTTGCAGCTTTCTTTCTTTTTTGTTTTACTGTTTTAATTAGCATTTTTATTGTTGTTTCATCAAGCCTTGTTTTGTAGTTTATTTGTTTTCTTTGTTTTAAGTTTAGTGCTTGATTTTTCTTGTGTTTGTTTTGTTGTATATTACCTTGCTTGTGTTTTTGTTTGTTTTTGTTTTATCATTATGTTTCTTATTTGTTTTTGTCTTGTTTTTGCGTTGCTTCCAGTGTTTTGGCTTGTCATATTTTTGTTTACAGCTTTCTTTTCTTTTGTTTTACTGTTTTATTTGCATTTTTATTGTTGTTTCTTGTTTTGTTTTTTGTAGTTTATTTGTTCTCTTTGTTTTGAGTTTAGTTTTTAATTTTTCTTGTGTTTACTTTGTTGTATTTTACCTTGCTTGCGTTTTTGTGTTTGTGTGTTTCTTATTTGTTTTTGTCTTCTTTTTGTGTTCCAGTGATTTGGCTTGTCATATTTTTGTTTGCTGAGTTTTAAAATTATATATTTTTTTATTGTTGTTTCATCGAGTCTTGTTGTATATTTGTTTTGTTCGTATTGTTTTTAGTTTAGTTTTTGATTAGTCTTGCGTTTGTTTTGTTTATTTAGCTGTTTTGTCTTTTTCTTTGCAGTTAAATTGACTTCTGTAGTAATTTTGTTTCAATAAAGAGGTACCATTAACCAGCATTTTTCAAAATATCCTGTTTTAAGTTCAACAGAAGAAAGAAACTTATAGACGTTAAAACCACGTGAGGGAGAGTAAATGAGGTCTTTTTCATTTTTGGGTGAACTACCCTTTTAATGGAATGGTTCATCCAAAATTAAAATGAAAAATCTGGCATTATTTATTCACTTTCTTGTTGCTGCAAACCCGTATGACCTTTTCTTTTTCAAAAGGTTGAATTTTGAATAATGTTCTTGCTCTTGCATTTCTGCATGAAAACAAATGGGCACCAGAGCTTTCAAGATTTAAAAAAACACCCTTATAGTCCTGTTTTCTAAACATTCGGATCTAAACCACTGAAAAATGCTTATTGTGGTTCAATGCCTTAAAAGAGGGATATAAATAAACATCAAATTCGATATAAAGTATTTTCAAAATATTTTCTACATACAGGTAAGCAGATAAACAATATTAATGCAAGATGCTAAATTTTATGTTAAACATGTTCCTTTGATATAATGAACAGTTATACAGAGCAGAAAGAAAATGTTTCATGTTGCTTAATGTATCAAGAAAGTGAAGCGCCATGTTCAGTATACAGATTGTTAAAGGGATAGTTCATCCAAAAATGAAAATGTCCTGATCGTTTACTCTCACTCAAGTGGTTTACTCGCATTCAAAGGGTTTCTTTCTGCTGCTGAACACAAAAGAATTTGCCATTGACATCCATAGGAACAAAACTACTATGGAAGTGAATGGCTGTTTTTTCCCCCACATTCTTCAAAATATCTACTTTGATGTTCAACAGAAAAAAAATACTCAAAGAGGTTTTGTGGAGGCATATAAGTGGAGGATGAGCTTTTAATGACAAAATGTTCATTTTTGGGTAAACTAATGTTTTAAATTGTTCTGTGTACAGGCAAGCCATTGCACACAGAATAAAAATAAAATGTAAAATACAAGATAGGCAAGATATATAAATCCTTTTAAGTGCTTTATTTTTGTAAGATTTAACATTTTCATAAACATCTTTTTATTGCATTGTATGTTTTACTGTGTTGATTTCTGATGTAAAGAGCTTAGATCTGTACCCTTAGAGGCAATATAGAAAAAACAACATTTTTCCCCAACAGTTTTCTATGGGGAAAAAAAAAAACATCTGTTTGCCTTTAAGTACAATATGTTTAAAATAAACTGTTCATATATAATGAATGAATCCACATGAAGCATTTTTTGTTCGGATAAGCGCACTAAACTCTACAAAGATGTTTCAATAGCAGAACTCTATAGAAGGATTTCTAGGCGTAGTACTTTATGCTGCACAGTCATTAATCTTGATTTATCCCAACACTTAGCTTGTGTGCTGCTGTTTCTGGCCAAGTTGGAGTGAACTGTCTTTGGGACCAATCCATGACACGTTTTAAAACTTTATGGTTCCCTGCCATCTTATGAACTAGCACGAATAGGACATGTTTCTAAATGTATTCTTTGGAGGTCGCAAAAAAAAGACAAACATCAGCACAACGTCTGAGTTAGTAAACAAAGGCTGAATATTCCACTGTACAGTAGGTAGTTGTACTTACTTTTTATATAGGGATAGTTCACCCAAAAATAAAACCACCCACTCTAACACAAATGTTGAACACAAAAGGAGATATTTTGAAGAAAGCTAGAAACCTGTAACCATTGACTTCCATAGGAAAAGCAAAAACTATGAAAGTCAATGGATACAGGTTCCAGCTTTCCTCAAAACATTTGTGTTTAACAGCGGACAAAACTCAAACAGTTCTGGAACAAGTGAAACGAGAGTAAATGATGACAGAATGTTCAGTTTTGGTTGAACTCTGCCTTTAATTGTTCGACTACGCACACGGGAGAGAAGAGATAATGAACGTACCTCTCCGGCTACAAAAAAGAGCAGTGGCGTCTCCTCCTCCTTGGCTTTGTATTTGGCCATGATCTTCTCTGCGATTGGCTGGATGAGCTCTTTGGCTGGATCCAGCTCTCCTTCCTCCTCAGCGTCTAAATGAAGGTTTAAAGCGGTGAGATGACGAGGGCAGTAAAGGTGAGGTAAAGAGAGAACCGGCTGAACATCATCTCCTTACCTACAAACAGCACCAGGCAGGGTCCTTCATGAAGCTGCACGGCGTTGGACTCGCTGAGCTCCAGCACGGGTCGTGGGTGCCACGGGAAAAGCCCACAGTCGGGGTCATTGAGAATCTCCACCCGACCCTGTCGCGTGATCATGTGGCCCTCTGTGTCCAGCAAAATCAGTGTGGGGATACCTTGAGATGATATAACAAAAACAACTGTTTAACTTTCTGATTTCCTAAATACTTGTTTAAAGGGACAGTTCACCCAAAAATGAAAATTCTTTTGTCATTTACTCACCCCCACTTTATTCAAAAATTCTTTCTTCTGTTGAACACAACAGAAGATCGTTTTTAAAGATGTTGGTAATCAAACAGCTGATTTTCGACTTCCATAGTTTTTTTATTTTTCACCTATGGACGTCAATGGTTACTGTCAACTCTCTTGTTACAAACATTCTTTAAAAAATACCTTCTTTTTTTGTTCAACAGAGGAAAGAAATGTATTTTGGTTTGGAATAAAGTGAGGGATGAACTAGCATTTTTAATGTAAATAAAGCTAGAATTAAAATCACATAATATTCATATTAATTGGTTGTGGTCTCAACGGCGGCGCAGTGGGTAGCCATACCTGCCAACATTTGGTTTTAAAAATTGCGGGAGATTATCTACGTGGGGTTGGGGGGGCATATATTTATTTACACAAATTTTTTTTTTATGTTTTATTGTGACTTTTAACATCGTAACATATTAAATTAAAAAATTAGTGCGTTTTTTCTTCAGTAGAATGCTGATGGTTTTTCAGATTAAAATTAAAAATACAAATAACAAAATAAACATACAAATGAGCCCAAAGCAATATCCATGGCTCCTGGTGACACAATGAGGTCTTGTAAAGCAAAGCGATAACAATAAACTCTCTAAGGAATTGAACATTATTAATCATTTTAACATAATTTACAATTTCAGTGCCGTTGTGATTTCACATGCTGAGTGATGTCGTTTTTCCCACCGTGTCCGACATTACAATCAATACGACACACCTTGCAGAAAGCGTGGGCGTCGTCAAGGTGGCTTCTAGACACAAACATGAATTCTTCCGTCCAGCTGCTGTTAAATTAACATGTATATATTTTTTCTCTGCCAAAGCACAACCTGACTCTTTTCCTTCCATCATGTGTACTACTACTGACGCAGCTGCTTGCTGCTACTGCCACAGTTCAAGTCCCGCATCTACCTCCTGCGCAGAAATCAACAGCGCACCTGAGTTGTACCGTATGTTGCCAGATTGAGGTAAAATATGTTACAAGATTTGAATATTGCGTCAATTGTGTGAGGTAATGAACTTCGTTCAAGATCTGGCAACTTGTCAAATACGAACAAAAGTGCTTTTTTTTAAACTGCATTGAGACGTACAAATTACAGGAGTTTACCGGGAGAAATAACAAACCGGGAGGGTGGCGGGAGATGTATGTGAAATACGGGAGACTCCCGGGAAAAAACGGGAGTGTTGGCAGGTATGTGTATGGATGTTTCCCAGTGATGAGTTGCAGCTGGAAGGGCATCCGCTGCATAAAACATATGCTGGATAAGTTGGCGGTTCATTCCGCTGTGGCGACCCCAGATTAATAAAAGGGCCTAAGTCGAAAAGAAAATGAAGGAATGAATAAATGAACTATTCTAAAAATCACAAAAATGTAAAGCATCACAACTTACAACTATTCCTTGTGGCCTGTGTGACTTTGAACACTGGAATAATTAAGCTTAAATAATAATGAAGAAAAACTCCATTTTAAATTTAAAACTCTTTTTTTTTTTACTGTTTTTCTTTATTAAAAGGTTTGTAAAAACTCTCATTTGAAAAAAATCTCACAGTCAAAACATAAATGGCAGTGTAGCATCATGTATGTCAGGCATTCATTTTAAATGCTGAAAAGTGAACATTGTAATATGTTGGTTCATGAATCTGTGGGTTCATATACTCTACTGTGTTAAAATATAAGAGATGTGTTGTGTAAAGCGTACTGTGCTCATGCATTAATGTTTTAATAATCAAATACATTTAAATGACCAGACATTCAGACTAAATTTTATTTGCTGCAATCTATAAAAATATCACATCATTAATTCACTTTCCTTCAGCTTACTCTCTGCTTTATCAGAGGTCACCACAGTGAAATAAACCACCAATTACTCTGGCATACAACCCGGCACTGAGTACGACCCCCAGTGGTGGGAAACACTCACCCACACACTCATCCATTCACACACTATGGCCAATTTAGTTTATCTAATTCACCTATAGCGCATGTCTTTGGACTTTGGGAAACCGGAGCACCCTGAGGAAACCCACGCCAACACGGGAGAACATGAAAACTCTACAGAGAAAGACCTCCTGGTCCAGCCAGGACTCAAACCAGTAATCTTCTTGCTGTGAGGCGACAGTGCTAACCTTATTGCCACTTATTATTACTTCATCGCAGTTATTTTTTATTTTAAAAGCTCAGTTTGTATAGATAATTCCTTGACTCACTCATAAAGACAATACAATTTTAGCAGTTGCTTTTTTATCATCTATTGGGGCAACAATATCATTGATGCAAATGTCAAGTTACTTTCAAACCATCAATAATAATTTTATTTTGAACTCTGTGCTGTATACTGTACATCAATGTCTACACCAGCCTGAGCTCACAAGGAAATGTAACTAGTTCACGTATAGTCAGAAGACTGGCTAATTCGCACAAACATACTGTAACTATATGTACATTTTTATACGTAGACACACCACCACCCCCTAAACTCAACAGTCATCGGGGATGAGCAAATCCTACTAATATATATGAATACGATTGAACAAAGTCACACAATTAGCCACAAAACTTATGAATTGCTGTAAGATTTTGTTGGTTTATATCCTGAAGTTAAATTTTCACATGCATTTTTTTTCACATTCAAATCCAAAAACTCGTACACGCGGTTCACACATCACCTGCAGTTAAACTCCTAAACTCACATCGGTTAATCATAAACTTTTGATCGATCATTTTTCCCGCAATTGACAGCAATAACAAGAGAGAGAGAGAATTTAGATTTTATTGCCTTTTCAGCATCTATGGCTATGTCATGGCAAAAAGCAGATCAAGTTAACTACATTTTATAAATACCACTTTTTTATAATTATAAAAATATTCTAACCATTAAAATTCATCACCAGCAATAAATAATACACAAGGTAAAATACATAAATAATAATAATAATAACAACAACAACAACAACGACAACAACAACAACAACAACAACAACAATAATAATTATAATAATAATAATAATAATAATAATAATAATAATAATAATAATAATAGGGCGCCACGGTGGCGTAGTGGGTAGCATGTTCACCTCACAGCACCTCACAGTTCGAGCCTCGGCTGGGTCAGTTGGCATTTCTGTGTGGAGTTTGCATGTTCTCCCCGTGTTTGCGTGGGTTTCCTCCGGGTGCTCCGGTTTCCCCCACAAGTCCAAAGACATGCGGTATAGGTGAATTGGGTGGGCCAAACTGTCCGTAGTGTATAAGTGTGAATGAATGTTTCCCAGAGATGGGTTGCAGCTGGAAGGGCATCCGCTGCGTAAAACATATGCTGGATAAGTTGGCGGTTCATTCCGCTGTGGCGACCCCAGATTAATAAAGGGACTAAGCCGAAAAGAAAATGAATGAATAATAATAATAATAATAATAATAATATATAAGATGAAACTCTCAAACAGTTTTTTAAGGTTTACTTTTAATAAAAATTGCAACATTTCAGAAGGATTCCCATTTAAAAATATTTCATTTAAAGTCTCTCCAGATAAAGAACAAACATAAAGCGTTATCTGATTGACAAGCAGCACCTACAGTACATGTGCTCAAAAGACTTTAAAATGCTAAATGGGATGAATTTATACCTCATATTCTGAAGTAAAACACATTAACTGTATTTTGCCTTTCACTTGTGGCTCTGAATTGTCAAAACACCTCTCAAAATGCTTTTTCAGATGGGAAAAACTGAAAATAAATAAATAAATAAATCAAACCAGATTTAATTTTCTTTTAGTTATGACGGACAAAAGTATTGGAGGCAGTGTCAATACAATTGACACAACGCGAGATCGAATATATTTTTTAAAAAGCGAAAATTCAGTGACCTTAACTGTCCCAGTTCTTGATAATGTAAAAAATTAACACCGAAATAAAGATGCTGCGTAATTGAACTGACTAAACACTGATCATTTGCTTTCTCTGGGTCTAACACTGATTTAAAATAGACCGCAATGATCACACTTTTCAAAAGTTTTAAGAAACATTCTAGGAATCCACACTCATTAGGAATAGGTGTTTGTTTGAATCCATATCCCATCTTTTAGTGATTAATCTTTCAGCTCTGGTCTGTGAGTTGGAAAGCGGTGCGGAACAGTGGCTTTAAGGGTGACTAAAGGTGCTTCAGACGGCCTGTGGTCACACTGATCTCTCTTTCAGATAGAGATCAGCCTGCAGTAATACTGGCCTTATCAGACTCACACAGCGTCTTCAGGCTGGAGGTGGAGGACGGGGGAGTCAGTATCAACTCTTCCAACCCGAATTCCACACATTCCAGACAGGACAGGCCACCAGCCAGATCTTTCCTTCTCAGTGCGTCCGCTCCCACAGGAGAGGAGAAGAAAGCCAAATCAAAGAGCTCTTAGATGGTTAAAGGGGCCCTATGATACCTACTCCATACGTTTTATCGGAATTTTACACATTTATACACTATTTTACACATTTTCTGACCATTAAACCTTGTTAGAGCTAATCAAGACTACATTTAGAGCTAATTCATTCATTCATTCATTTATTCATTTTCCAGCTTAGTCCCTTTATTCATCAGGGGTCGCCACCACAGAATGTACCACCAACTTATCCAGCATATGTATTTACCTGTACCGTATTGTATACCTTTGGACTGTGGGGGAAGCCGGAGCATTAGGAGGAAACCCACGCAAACATGGGGAGTACATGCGAACTCCACACAGAAATGCCAACTGACCAAGCCGAGACTCGAACCAGTGACCTTCTTGCTGTGAGGTGACAGTGTTAACCACTGAGCCACCATGTTGCCCACTTAGACCTAATTGTTAGAGCTAACTATGCCTACATTCATCTGGATGAATTAGAGTTTAGGTCTAAAAACATTCCACATCCGCACTGTTGTTCTCAATCACTTCCTAAAAAGTTGCTCATCCACCATGAAACATCACATGCCTCACGACAGAAGGCGTAAAAGATCTGTGTAGTTTCTGCATGGAATTTATTTACTTTACAGGTCTTTGAAATGTCACGTCAGTTGAGGAAAATGAAGAGTATCCGAAACAACTGCTGTATAATGTCGTCCACCATTTGAGCTGAATTGGTCTCATGAATAAAAATGTTTTATCCACTTTCAAAAACTAGTTTTCTTTGCCTAAAAATGCCATTTGAGTGTGGATGGAAGGTAAAACGAAGAGAAAAATATTTGGATTTTTGCATTAGAGAGGACATGGCCCAAGGCTGAGAGATTTAAATAACATTAGATTTTTCTAAACTAAACTAAACTAAACTAAACTAAACTAAACTAAACTAATCTAAACTAAACTAAACTAATCTAATCTAATCTAATCTAATCTAATCTAATCTAATCTAATCTAATCTAATCTAATCTAATGTAAACTAAACTAAACTAAACTAAACTAAACTAATCTAAACTAATCTAATCTAATCTAATCTAATCTAATCTAATCTAATCTAAACTAAACTAAACTAAACTAAACTAAACTAAACTAAACTAAACTAAACTAATCTAATCTAATCTAATCTAAACTAAACTAAACTAAACTAAACTAAACTAATCTAAACTAAACTAAGCTAATTTAAACTAATCTAAACTAAACTAAACTAAACTAAACTAAACTAAACTGAACTAAACTAAACTAAACTAAACTAAACTAAACTAAACTAAACTAAACTAAACTAAACATAAAACAAATGAACCAAAACACACAGAAATAGTGTAAGGAAGCACACAGGACAAGGAACTGTATGCACATAAATTGTCTGGTGATGGTACTGTAAATATATAGCTATTGTATTGTAACGTTAAGGTAATTATGTAAACCAGTCACTTGATATATAATACTACACGTTTTAATAATAATACTTTTTAAATGTTGGAATATCATTTTTGACTTTAATAATATAGTTTTTATTGAAGTATTGTATCCTACTGACTTTCAATAAACAGTAAAAATTTGCATATACATTCTTTAAACTATCTTAGCCTATTTTCATGCACTGTGTACGCCAACAAAGTTCCTAAGAAATAATCTAATCACTCTTTTTTTTTTCCGAGTGAGATGCTAACGGTCCAATCCGATTCAATGATCTATGCTAAGCTAATTTAAAAGTTCTTCTGCCAAACCTGGAGATCGGCTAAATGGGTTCAAAAATTATAAATATCAACCATTTAACTCTAGGAGACATGTAAAACAAACCTCTTTGCAAAAAAGTGGAATGTTCTTTATTAATTTATTTTTTTATAATATTTTATCAAGCAAAATTAGCCCTGAATGGAGTATTTAACGTTTTCCTAATGTAAAAGAAGACATCAAGTCTTTCAACCAGGACAGATTGGTGTGTTCCCTTAAAGAAGAAATAAAAGGATTCAGGTTTGGAACAACGAGTGCAAGTAAATAATATCCGAATCTTCATTTTCAGTTGAAATGTCCCTTTAAAAACCCCTGTCTTCATGACCGTTCATTCCACCGAGTGAGAGAGTGCGATCCAGAGAGAGCGAGAGATGCAGAACAGTAATAGTAAAGTAAACTTGATTATCCGCCCACATTCCTGAGCTCCTCCAGCTCAGTTTGCAGCTCCTGCAGGGTAAGGCTGAATCCAGCGTGACGTCCAGACACACGACATACCAGCAAACAAACGTACCTTGGATGCCATAGAGTCTGTTGAGTCGTGATCGTCTGGCCTCGTCTGAGTACGGCACAGCTAACCACGGCATCTCGCTGAAATACTGCGTAAACGACTCCTCCGACCTGAAGAACAACACATCACTACGTCAATGCATTCGCAAAGTTAACAATAATCAAGTCATTCATGTTATTATGTTTAAAGTTAGGAATACACAATATATTGAGTATATACTGTATTGTAATTGGATCTACTGATGGATTCTCTGTGCTGATTGGTCCACTAAAGGATTGGCTTGTGGATATAAGACAGAGCTAGGATCATTAGAGCGAGGAGGCTTGGAGCAAGAGTCCTTTCTGCTGGCTTGTTATTATTGTTGTTTTTTTGTTAATAATGTCTGTGAAGACCTTTAAACCTCTTGTGAGAGGAGCTGTTTAACCAAAACATGTGAGTAGGCATGGGACGATAACAGTTTTCAGGGTATATGTACCACGGTTTGGAGAAGTCAAGGTTTTAAAACCTTCAAAATTTTCTGCTATATCGTTCCTAAGGTATGTGTAAGATTTTTTTATTTACAATTTTTTTTGTACAGTATTTCCAGCAGAAAACATATCCAAAGATGCTGCTTTAAGTTGTACAGAAATTTGTGTTTTTGAAACTATCGAAGACAGCAGATGTCAATGATTTATTCGAATTATTTAGCCTGACATGTTTACTGTTCTGAAATATCAGACATGTTTCTCAAAATAAAATATTTTGTGTTCAATATTGTGTGTTTTTTTCCACCCAGACATTTAAAAAGAATATATTTTAGAGCAGAAATCACAATACCGTGAAACCGTGATATTTTTATCCAAGATTATCATACCGTCAGAATCTTATACCGGCCCATGCCTACATGTGAGTTAACACCAAACCTGTTGTAAAGAATTTCATCCTTTAGCATTGTTCTAAAAAGATTTACTAGTTTGGGACTTGTGGAGCTGAGCATCTGTTGATTTGCTCTTCAGTGTTTGGACATTCAGCTGTGAAAATTAAACCACACTGAACTGAACTAAACTGAACTTCAACTCTGAAAACTGGACTGACACAGTGTCAATCTACTAGAACTTCGATGTTAAGCTGCGCTGACACAATCTACATTGTAAAAGCGCTATAGAAATAAAGATGAATTGAACTGAAAAACATTAATATTTATTAGGGCTGTGCAAATAATCGCAATCGCAAAACAAATCTCGACTAAAGTACATGCAATTTCTAAAATCGAGTAAAGCTGCAATTTTATCTATTAGTTTATTTAGATTTTTGCTCACATTCTTGTACGCATGATTTTAATATGTTAATCAATCAGAGCTGATGCAGCACACCGGGCAATTACAGCTAAGCTGAGCGGGAGAAAGATGTTAACCAATCAGAGCTCACTCAAATAGGTGGTTTTGATTTACGTTAGTTTTTATTTATTGTTACCGCTGGAGTTAAGGTTAGTTCATCTTTATTTGTTCCTGTCGTCTGTTTTTAAAACAATTTATTACAGTTTTGTTTATCAAGCAGTTAGTACTACTGTGTACAGTATGTGTTTAACTAGAGCTGAGGTTTGCTTAATCTTCATTTATTTTATGTTGTCAATTTTACTACAGTTTTATTTATTAAACTTAATACTATGCTATTTTGTGAAATGTTTTGTTAGGCACTTCTTGTGCACTGAATACATTTAGAATGTGTGTATGTAGCTTATTTGAAAAAGCAAAAACAGCTGCCAAAATTGCAAATAAAATCGCAATCGCAATATTCGTTCCAAAAATCGCAATATGATTATTTTGTCCATATTGCACAGACCTAATATTTCTTTGTTTTCAATTCATTGTTAAATTGTTGGAAGCTCTAGGGAGGTGGTTGCCATTTTCCCCTGTGTAACAACAGAAAGGGAGTTAGAATATTGTTTAATTAGATTCAAATATTGGAGAAAGAATGTTTTGTTTGTTATGTTAGCCTTGATCCCTCCTGAAGATGTGTTTGCTTCGTTTTTGTTAAATAAATGTATTCTTTTTTTACGCTAAGCTTGTTGTTTTGTGAGTCAGTAGAAGGGAAAATCTTTATCCAAACCTCCACCACTTTTTCTTTATCCAATCCTAGACTGGGGAAGTTGTAATAAATTGGGTTTAGCTCCATACTTGAGTTATCTGAACTCCTTTGTATTTATATATATATATATTATTTATTTATTATTATTATTTATATATAACTAACGATGAATTCAAAATGATTAAAAACAACAACAGAAAGAACTTTTAACATGCTTTTCCGTACCTATCTGCACTGACGAACACAATCTCAAATTTCTGCCCTGTTTCTTTCACTTTGCGGTACGACTCCACCAACACTCGGGTTAGACTGCGACAAGGTGGACACTGTAGGAGAAAACACACACACACACACACAAACACATACATAAGTTATGGCCAGATCTCCTACAGGCTTTCCGATAATAAACAGCACTTAGCGGCCAAGTGAGCGCCCAGAGCACTTAATATTACTCTCCCTGCAGTTCAGCAGTCCTTTAAGAAAGAAAAAAAACTGAAACAAACAAAACAAACATGAGTGACTAGGACCAGGAAGAGCTTTTAAACTCCTTCTTTCATGACTTGGAGGCATTTTGTGCTGCATGTTTTTTTCCCTTTTCAGATCCAGCCTGAGATGCTTCACTCAACTCTCTTCTACAGATCTGCAGACCTCTGACTGGCGGCGGGTCTACATGGAGAGAAAACTCAGCAGATTCACACTTCACACAAACACACACAGACTCAAACGTCTGCCATTCACACACATCCTCCGGCACTTCTTTAACAAATATTCAGGAAGATCTGATTACTGCTTACAGTATTCAAGACGCATCGACTAAATGTAGATCCTTTACGCAGATTTACCACAGAACATTGAACATCTGCAGGCTTTGTCTAGGTTTATTGATCTGACAGGAAGAGACTCTGTTGAATCATTTTTGACAGGAAATCAAACCCATGGCCTTGGTGTTGCTAGAACTGTGCTACTATCCACCGGTTCTGTGGGCCTGAGGGTTTAAAATAAAATAAAATAAAATAAAATAAAATAAAATAAAATAAAATA
>CAIGQQ010038083.1:4160317-4190607 GCA_903798035.1 Danio albolineatus
TAAAATAAAATAAAATAAAATAAAATAAAATAAAATAAAATAAAATATGAAATGAAATGAAATGAAATGAAAAAAATAAAAAAATTAAATAAAATATTTTATTTTATCCTTTTTTATTTTTTTATTAAATTAAATAAACAATAATATAAAAGAAAATAAAATAATTAAGAAAATAAAAAAATGTAAATTCAAATTGAAATAAAATTAAATAAAAAACAAATAAAATGTTACTTTATTTAATATTTTATTTAAATTAAATTAAATTAAATTAAAGAGAAAATAATATCAAATAAAATAAAAATTATTTAAAATAAATTTCTAAATGAATTTCAATTCAAAATAAAATAAAATAAAATATATTTTATTTTATTTTATATTTAAATTAAATTAAAAATAAAATAAAAATTATTTAAAATAAATTTAATTAAAATATTTAAAAAATCTAATTAAATCAAATTAAATTCAAAATAATTTAAAACAAAATTAAAATTATTTAAATTAAATTAAATTAAAATAAAATAAAATTGTATTAAATTCAATTCAATTCAAAAAATGAAACTAAACTAAAATGAAACTAATCAAATGAAATCAAATCTAATTGAAATACACATATCACACTTAAATTACACGTCATATCAAACATTCTGGTTGTAAAGATTAAAATGTTTCAAGTAGTTTAACTCGTTTCAAACCTCTGTCACGACTGAAGCTGCAGCAGAGCAAATTACAATGTAACATGAGTGACGAGCATACAGTATGTGAAGCTACCACAGACACGATGGCGTAAACTGGGAGAGCACAGAGACATATATTGCCTCAGGGTGACATCTTTAATAGGACGTTTATGGTTATTAGATCCAGTTTCATTCTGCATGTGCTACAACAGCATAGCCTCATAAGCTAGGTTTCCATCTTAACGTGGAGCAAATCTTTTCAACGTTTGCAGAAACAGAAAAGTAAACCAATCACAAATGAGAATTCCATCGAGTTATAGACCCTTTTCACATTTCCGGGTTTCTCAGTAGCGGAAGGCGTCATAGCTGGGTAAACTTAGAGCGCAGTCAATGGGAGAGTACAACAAATATTTTTTTACAATCCTATTTGTTGAAATATTTTTTTTTTTTTAAAAACGACTCAATGGTGTTATCAAGACTTTCAGAAAAAGGGGAAAAAAATGTCAAAAATCAAAGGATTAAAAAATGTCAAGGATTTAAGATTATGATGACCATTAAACGCGTCATAACATGCATCTTGTCAAAAGGGTCCATTAGAGTGGCTGACTAATATTGGTAACTTAGCAACCAACAGTAAACAAGGAAAGTAAAATGGAGACCACTGATTAGTTACATTTGAGTAATTTTCGCTACATACAAGTGTATTATTATGGCAAATATGTCTGTCTTTTCGCACAAGTCTAAAACCACTTCGAGGGAAGGTTTTTTGAAGGCATTTATATTCAATATTTGGTGCTTCCATCACTCATTTCTCATTAATTCATTCATTCATTCATTTTCTTTTCTGGTTAGTCCCTTTATTAGTCTGGGGTTGCCACAGCGGAATGAACCGCCAACTTATCCAGCATATGTTTTTACGCATATGCTGGATAAAAACAAAAAATTTTCCAGTAATTTTCCAGATATTTATCAGTATCACTGTCTGAAAGTGGTTATTGGTAAGTGGGTGAAAATAGAAAGTTAATCTCAGACTGAGAGGGGTTTATGGTAACCAATTATTTACAATTGAATATTTGCATTGACACAACACCATGTCTCAAATTTGAAGTCAATTTAAAAGTAGATGTCAATTTAATGTCTTTATGACACCAACTGCTCAATGGCCTGAGCTTGGACCTGAAATATTTGTGATAATATTTTGTTTTTGTTTCTTAAAGGGTCGGTTTTGTTTCAATTTTTAATTAACTATAATAACCCTCTTACTGACATCATTCTGCTAATAATAAATTACCAATGTCATTCATAGAAAAATACTAACAAAAACACACGTGAAATGCATAAGACATCTGATAGCAGAGTAGAATCAATCAACTATAGTTTTGTCTCCACAGTATGGCTATTTAAGAAGCACCAGCACACGAATGGCTCACCCAGTGTGCAGAGAAGTAAACCCCCACGTAGGATCCCTCCAGGGCAGTGCTGTCTGTGGTCTGTCGGTTGTTCCTGAGCAAGGGCCCGGACACCACCTCCGCAAAGGGCTTCGGCCCCCAGGGGAACTCCAGGCCTGCAGGAACGGGTGGGAACAGAGCAAAGCAGGACTCTGGTTACTGTCACACAATCCTCCTTTCACTGCCAGCGCAGCACATGCATATGTCATTCACATATTTATAATACACACGAGCCTCTGGATCCTGACAGCGCATGGAAATCAAACACCGTGACAGAGGCGAATGGGGAGATTATGCAAAAATCAGATCTTTAAGTTCGATGGAAGTTCCATTTCCCATAATGCAACAGACACTCGGGAGATCGGAAGCACTGCCTCCATTTCTCCAAAGTATAGTGTTGCATAACCGTTTAATCTTTGTATTGCAGTGCAACTAAAAACAAACGCTCCTTATAGCAGAATCTCTACAATTCATTTTCTTTCATTGGACATCCCAATGCCCTCCTAGGACAAACATTTTTGTGGACTGGAATGATTTTAAAAACACCTAGAAATAGCTGACTCCCTTGGCAGCCTGCTTGCTATTGATTTAGAGAGCAGTTAGAGATACACACTGTGTTTTGGATTGGAATGATCAGAAGTTGGACTAGACTGATCAAAAGCTTTGAATTATTGATTCACTGCTCTAGTTTAACTCAGTGAATCAAATGACTGGTTTTGCTGAGAAACCCAGCACCCACTACCCCAGAATTATTCATGACTCTGTATGATCCAAATCACTGGAAGATCATTTTACTAACCTGGATCAATTCACTTAAAAATTAGAATAATACTAAATTAACACAATGGTCAAAATTCAATTCAGAATGTTCAAGATCAGTGAATGATTCACTTACTGATCTGGTTCTTAACTTTAACCTAATCTAAGGGTGCCTTGCCTACCAGAATGTACCAGAGTTCATTTGTCTTTTTGGAGCAGTTCGTTTGGGCAGGTGTGACAGCGGCAATTGTACTCGGGTGCATAGCAAAAGCGACCAAACAAACTAACAGCTTAAAGAGATGGTCTCGGTACACTTTCAAACAAACCCTGGAGAAGTGTTTCTCAACCACGTTCCTGGAGGACCACCAACACTACATGTTTTGGATGTCTCCTTTGTCTGTCACACTCTTTACAGGTCTTTCAGTTTCTGCTAATGAGCTGATGGTCTGAATCAGGTGTGGTTGGTTAAGGAGACATGAACGTGGTTGAGAAACACTGCCCTGGAGCAATTTTTTGCGGTGAGAATGTGAACCGACCTCAAACCAAACCAGATGCAAAAAAACCTTTGCTTTATTGGACTAAAGCAGCTGCCATAGTCAGCTGCAACCTACATTCTGGGACGATAATTTTAGTTTTGACACTTTACTCCAATTATGGCAGGTTATGAACAAAAGACTGTTTACTTTTGTACGTTGCGTACATGAGTTCCCTGCATATTAGTTCTGACCAATGAAAACGCAGTTCAGAAAATATGTCTAGTCAATCACTGATATGGATGTTGTCATGTGACTGCTTTTTGGTTCGTTTCAACTGGTTCAGTTCAGAGCAGTCCATCTGGTCTAAAACAAAACCAAAATGTCTGAAACATGTTACAATTTTTAACCTTGCTCTGGACTAAAGGAAATGTATTACAGATATGAAAGCACCGGGCGCCACGGTGGCGTAGTGGTTAGCAAGTTCGCCTCACAGCAAGAAGGTCGCTGGTTCGAGCCCCGGCTGGGTCAGTTGGCATTTCTGTGTGGAGTTTGCATGTTCTCCCCATGGTTGCGTGGGTTTCCTCCGGGTGCTCCGGTTTCCCCCACAAGTCCAAAGACATGTGGTATAGGTGAATTGGGTAGGCTAAATTGTCCGTAGTGTATGAGTGTGAATGTGTGTATGGCCAAAAGAATCATCAGTGACTCCAGCCACCCAAGCCATAGACTTTTCTCTCTGCTACCCTCAGGCAGATGGTTCCGCAGCATCCGGTCACGCACCAGCCGACTGAAGGAAAGCTTCTTCCCACAGACTATCAGGCTGATGAACACTTAACACACCTCACACAAACTCTTTTCATACCACTCACTGCACACCATCAACATGTAGCATGCACTGCACTTTAATCAATCCATACTTAAAACAATACTGCCTACAACTAGGGGTACACCTATTCACATATTCATCGTCTTATACGTACTGCTGTCAACATTGCAATTGTACATTGTTTTGTTTCCCTTTGGGAGTATTTTGTTGCATGTTGTATTTTTGCACTGTGTGTATTTTGCGCTGTCTGTATTTGTGCACTGTCTGTTTTTGCACTGTCTGTATTTTGCACTGTCTGTATTTGCACTGTCTGTATTTTGCACTGTCGTTGTATCTGCACTGTCGTTGTATTTGCACTGTCTGTATTTTGCACTGTCGTTGTATCTGCACTGTCGTTGTATTTGCACTGTCTGTATTTTGCACTGTCTGTAGTTTGCACTGTCGTAGTATCTGCACTGTCGTTGTATTTGCACTGTCTGTATTTTGCACTGTCGCTGTATTTGCACTATCTGTATTTTGCACTGTCTAGAGCCAGCACCTAAGCTTTTCACTCATCATAGCACACGTGCTGCTGATGATGTGACAATAAAAGTGATTTGATTTGATTTGGATGTTTCCCAGAGGTGGGTTGCGGCTGGAAGGGCATCCGCTGCGTAAAAATATGCTGGATAAGTTGGCGGTTGATTCTGCTGTGGTGACCCCGGATTAATAAAGGGACTAAGCCGACAAGAAAATGAATGAATGATATGAAAGCACCCTAAATCAAACACTCAGATTTATCGCAAACAGAACGTTACATCTGTAAACAATTCACTCATTAGTATGGATTTTTTTCGTTTAATTCACTAAATCAATCACTCAGTTTTACAAACAAACCACAATCTGAAATTAGATTAATATAATCAAAATACCTCAGATTCATAATTGAAAACAATCAAAATTCAGATCAGAATGTTATCCATTTTATAATCTGGATCATCATTTAGTTCACTGAATCAATCCGAATTGACAGAATTCATATCAGAATGAAAAAGATCACTGAATAGTTCAGTTAATAATCAGGTTTTTAACCCACTGAATCAATTGCAGATTCACTAATGAACCAATTTGATGGGCAAACAGAAGCCATTTCTTTCAGTTAAGCAATTTCATAATACCAGAATGATCAAAATGATTCAACGATTACAGATATCCAGATCTATATTTTTAGTTCATCTCATTGAATCCAATACAAAAATGACTTGGAATGATTAGAATCAGGAAATTGATACTAAGCGACTCACTGAATCAATCCCCCAGATTCTTGAAACGAATCAGTCTGATCTGCGAATAGAACCAAGATCAGAATTTGAATCAGAATTAACACTGAATGATTTATTTACTGATTCTAATGTTGAGTTCAATTCCCTGGAGGGGACACAAATCTACTGCGTGCAATATAAAAGTTCAGAATAGACCATTTGTGATGCGTTTGCACCATTTTTGGAGCTTGGTTTCTAAAATACACCCAATGTTTTAGACGTTTTAGACGCTACAGGCTTCACTAGCCAGAAAGAACAAAAGCGCAGGGCTGCTGCTTGGGTTTAAAACTCCCACACACTCAGCCAGGGGGGCTTTTTGTTATAATAAGGGCCCCTTCCAACCCTCTGCCCTCTGAACCTGCTCCTGTACTGGCTACTGTGCACACACACAAACTATATAAACACACCGGATACTCCCGTCCCCACATGCTTTCAAACAAAAGCTCTTGGTTATGTCATCACATGGAAAGCAGAGTCATCAATCCTGTGCCAGTGTTTCAGAATGGCAGTGCGCTTCGTGAATCACCGAGTTCATTTTTCACTCTCACTGCTGGAAACCGCTGGAGCCGTTCTCATTAAGCCGAGGATGTGAATCTATCACGTTGATCACCTGACAAATTCCACCGCATTAAGTTTTTTTTTTTTTTTTTATGAAAACGCAGCAGCTCCTCGCCATTCCAAGTAAATAAAATGGCTTTCTTTCACATGCATTGTCGAGTTGCAGATGAAGGCTCTCGAGCGAATCCAGGCTTATCAGAAGCATCGAGCTCAGCATCACCAAGCAGACAGAGTGAAGGACAACCGTGTACACTGGAGCTAACCCAAGTGTGCAATGTGAGCTTCTGAGCACATCAATGTCAAATGCAATGGACAGTCCTCATAAGTTTGAACAACCACGATCTAGGTCTGCGCAAAGGGATAGTTCACCCAAAAATGAAACCTCTGTCATCATTTATTCAGCCTGAGTATCTTCTGTTGAACACAAAAGAAAATATTTTGATCACTGACTGCCTTAGTACATTGTTTTGCGACTATAGACGTCAATGGATGCTATCAACCAGCATTTTTTATAAGAAAGAAATTCATAAGAAACTGTAAAACCACATGAGGGAGAGTATTAAATGATGAGGTAATTTACATTTTGGGGTGAACTATCCCTTAAAATGAACAGATTATGATTATGGGACATGTTTTGAAAAGTAAAAACTAAAAAAAGTCTTCTGTATTGAGCTTATTCTTCGATGTAGAAGTGTTATCGTATTGCGATTGTTTTTGAACTTCCGATTCAGTAGAATATGAGAGGAATGACTAGCAATGAAAAACAGGAGAGAACAGTCGAACTACTTGCTCTACAAACAAATGTGTTTATGACAATACATAAAAAGTAGAACAATAAAATATGAAAAGATCCGCTTGCAACATCAAGCATATTTTAAACTTTAGTTGATGTGTAATGTAGCTGTGTGAACATAAACAATAACTCTGAATGTAAGACTCTCAAAGGTCAAGGCAAAGGGAGAAACTGGCTATTACAGAGTTAGCTTAGCAAAGCCTACAGCGAATGAAGTTTGGGGACTACAATAGAATACATCCTGGTTAATGATGTTGTAAACGCTTCAGGTTACAAGCATACACCCCGCGCAGCGAAGGGGTGTGGCCAGATGTGCTTTAATGTTATAGCAAGATGCTTCCTGGTGACATGGAGCCGATCTGCAAATCACAGCACATTATGTTAGCTGACCAATCAGAGCCTCTTGAGAACGGGCTTTTGAAGGTACTAGGAAATATGACAGTCGTTTTGAATGTTATATGAATAGCTGTATACAATCAAAGAAAGATATATGAAAAAATAGCATGCTTTTTTACAAATGAAGCATAAGCACACATTGCTTTGCAGCGTATAAACACAATCAAGCTTTAAAAATACACTCTGGACCACCCCTTTAACTTCTAAAAGTCAATAAGTGAATGAGACCAGAAGTCATGGGCCAAAAAGATTCCAATGCTTGTGCCTGCTCGTACATTAAGAATAAGGTGAATACATAACCAAGTGTACAAGGCACAAAATTACAACAAATTATTTTTGTTGCCATCTTGGTGAGGAAAAAAAACATCAAATAAGTCCAGAATAAACTAAAAAAATAAGTAATTCATATATTAAATAATACCAAAATATCACATCTGACCACTCTAATAAACTTGTTTAACAACAAGCCCACAGAAGTTTATAATGAGTGGACATGACAACGCTGCTAGAGTGTACAAACCACAACACATCTGTTGTATGTTGTTTTGTACAAATTGCACAATATAATGAGGTTTGGTGCTCTAAAAAAATAGGAAATACCAAACTCTTAAGATGCCTGGCAGTCAGTTGCCAAAGTGTTAATCATTCAATTTTGGGAGTGAGTGGGGAATTTAGGGTGTCACGGTGGCGCAGTGGGTAGCACAATCGCCTTACAGTAAGAAGGTTGCTGGTTTGAACCTCGTGTTCACGTGAGTTTTCTCCGGGTGCTCTAGTTCGCTCCACAAGTCCAAAGACATGTGATACAGGTGAATTAGGAAAGATAAATTGTCCCTGGTGTATGTGTGTGAATGAGAGTGTATGGATGTTTCCAAGTGATGGTTGCAGCTGGAAGGAATAAAACATATCCACATATGCTGGATAAGTTGGCGGTTCATTCCACTGTGGTGACCCCTGATTAATAAAGGGACTAAGCCGAAAAGAAAATGAATAAATGAATGAATGAGTGGGGAATTTAGAGAAGAGACCTGATGAAAGCTGTCGTCACAAGAGACACATAACAGGTCATGTGTAACAATAATGGGCCCCACTTTTTATTAAGTGACCATATCTAATATGCACTTGCACTAAAATGAATAATTAGTTACAATGTACTTGGTGTGTAAATACTGTACATGTTTTTACCTTGTACTTATACTTGATTAAATACAGGCATGTAATTACATCTGCAATTCATTTCTGTAATCACATCTTTTATTACACGGTTGACCATCCCTTACACCTAAACCCACCCTTAAACCGATACAGTACATATCTTAAAATCTGACCCTAGGTCTACCTGTACCCTATCTCAAGAGCACCAGAAGTGTTCTATGAACACAGTAAGTACATTGTCTTTATATTATGATGCAGGTAAAGTGGAACCCAATAAGGCCACAATTATTTGCATTATTAATTTACATTATTAAATAATAACAATAACATGTCTCGGTTGCAAAAAAAGTGACTGAATCAATGAAAATGCTAATTTAATTCCAGATGAAAGAAATACTTGAGGTTTATAAATGAATCACTAATATGTTTGTGCATGGAAAAGAACTGGCTTGACTAAATGATTCATTCACTGATCTGGTTTACAACTGAATCACTGATCCAGTCTCAGTGGATCTTCAGAAGACTGGAACACATTGTTGTATCGGTTGTAACTTTTGTACCAATTTTGTTGTACAAAAAACAGGACATGATGACACAATACGTGCCTATAAAACCGACAAAATGCTCATGCATACCACCTTTTTCTTTTCAGTCACAATGTTGCCTATTAGTTCTCTTGTACTAATAGTATTAGTGCCTATTAGAACTTCTAAATATACCACCGCATGCATGCACGTAAGAAAGGGATTATCACTCCCTCCGGGATTTTGCGAGTTGACTGGTTCTTGAGATCAAAAAAGGAAACATTTTTTTCAAAGTAAAACACAAGAGCAAATAATGTTATGCTTTTTGAGAAATGCCATAACAAAATCAGTCACTTCAGACAAATAGAAAAAAAAAGTGCTTGCAAAATCCTAGAGGGATTGGTTATTTGCAAAGTTATGGACGGGATTAAAATAGTATTGCTATTTGCTGCACTATGTCAATAAATTGGTCACTTATGACTTGTTTTAATCAGTTTAAACTTTTAATCAGTCATAGGCAGATGCAGAGAGAGAGAGAGAGAGAGAGAGAGAGTGAGTGAGAGTGAGTGAGAGCCTGTGTGATATCTAACATAGATATTTAATGTGTTAGAAACCTCTCTGCAATTACTTTTGAGAATACTGCTGAACCTCGAGATTACACAGTGGAATGAAGGCTCTGACAACTGTCAAGGGTTTACTATGATTACTACTAATGTTTGCGGGAAGCACGTTTATTTACAAGTGTGAACTGATTGACTGGAACTACCTGTGTATTGAAGGACTTTATTACACACCTTCCGACCAATAGTAATCAGGCCCTTTAACAGACAGTGCAATGTTAATTCAGTCATTCATTCATTCATTCATTCATTCATTCATTCATTCTTTTTCCTTTCGGCTTAGTCCCTTTACTAATCCAGGGTTCGCCACAGCGGAATGAACCGCCAACTTATCCAGCACATGTTTTACGCAGCGGATGCCCGGGAAACATGCATATACTGTACACTCATTCACACTTATACACTACGGACAATTTAGCCAACTCAATTCACCTATAGCAGATGTCTTTGGACTGTGGGGGAAACCGGAGCACCCGGAAGAAACCCACGCGAACCTAGGGAGAACACGCAAACTTCACACAAAAACACCAACGGACCCAGCAGAGACTTGAACCAGCGACCTTCTTGTTGTGAGGTGACAGCACTACCTACTGCGCCACTGCGTCGCCCAGTGTTAATTTAGTCATTAAATATAAAGGTTAAAAATATTCTTTGATGGCTTTTTTTTATTCATTTACATGGATATCATTACATAAGAACAGTGAAATGTACACAAATGTTTTGGTGAAAATGCAGCCACAAAGACAAAAACTAACTAACATTAACTTTGATTTTACTCCACTGCATTGTGCTGTTCATTTATTAGACGAGCAGATCATTCATAGTTTTATGTTCGTTGACGAAAATAACAGAGACGATGGAACAAATGCATGTTGTTTATGTTACACTGCAAAATATATGCTGGCCAAAGATTAATCGCATTCAAAATAAGAGTTTGTTTTGACATAATGTGTGTGCATTATATTTATTATGTATATGTGATACGCACACATACATGAAAACAAAGCTATACAAAACTATTTTGTTTCATATACACAAATATGGCAACACGGTGGCGCAGTAGGTAGAGCTGTCGCCTCACAGCAAGAAGGTCGCTTGTTCGAGCCTCGGCTGGGTCAGTTGGCATTACTGTGTGGAGTTTGCATGTTCTCCGGTTTCCCCCACAGTCCAAAGATATGCGGTACAGGTGAATTGGGTAAGCTAAATTGTCCGTAGTGTATAAGTGGGAATGAGAATGTATGGATGTTTCCCAGAGATGGGTTGTGGCTGGAAGGGCATCCGCTGCGTAAAACAAATGCTGGATAAGTTGGCGGTTCATTCCGCTGTGGCGACCCCGGATTAATTAAGGGACTATGCTGAAAAGAAAATGAATGAATGATGATACACAATTATCTAAATATAAAAATTCTCTTAAATACATGCATGCGTGTGTGTATTTATATCTTCATTTATTCATTCATTTTCTTTTCGGCTTAGTCCTTTTATTAATCTGGGGTCGCCACAGCGGAATGAACCGCCAACTTATCCAGCATTTGTTTTACGCAGCGGATGCCTTCCAGCCGCAACCCATCTCTGGGAAACGTATTTATATATACATAATACATATACACAACACACACACACATTTGTAATGTCAAAACAAACCTTTATTTTGGATGCTGTTAATCTTTGCCCAGCACTGCTTCAAATAGAAACCAAACGTTTCAAAATGTGAACACAGCCAAGTATTTGAGTTAAAACTGAAGTACTTTGGCCTTTAGAATTGATCACATTCATCAAGTTGTTCTTCTCAAAATGATTTGAAAGTCAATTACAACTAAATGTTATTTTTTGAATGGAGCTACGTCCTCCAAAAACGAGCATATAGACTGAAAACTTGAACCCTGATACTCACCTTTTGGGTCATCTTTCACTATAAGCAAGCCATTTCGACACACTACCTTCCCCGTGGCAGCGTCGATGAACACCAGAGAGGGAATGCTGGTCACCTTGTACTTGTTCCATAACTTCATCTGCAAAACGACAAGACAAACAGACATGAGATGAGAGAAATCAAAAGACACTGAAAGAGGAGCAAAAAGAGAAACCATGATTCATCTCAGCTCATTCCTCTTTTTTTTCCTCAAAGCTTCTTTGCCTTTTTAACCATTAGAGATTCAATTTCCGCTTTCCCATCTTTACAGCGTCCACGTGAGGCTTAAAAATAGGCTCCAAAAACAAGCAGCCGAGTTTAAACGTCTTCCTTTGGCTGTGAAGAATAAAGAGACTCAGAAATGTGGCGAGTTGAATTAAGTGTTATCCGCAGTCGAGCCCGGCTAAGAATTAGCTGAGGGCCAGAATCAAACATCTACAAGGCTGATTCAACATTAAAGAGACTGGCATCTGAGGAAATTCGAGGGGAGCGCTTTTTCTTTCTGTAGTCTCACTCAAAAGTGTGGCACACGGGCTAAAAAGCCAGTGATTAAACCTTGTTCGACAGAGCCGCTTGCTCGTGTAGTGTCAGGGCTGTGGGCGCCGCTTTGCTGGTGAGAATAAGCCTGCTCAATTATTCAGGAGATGGACGTGTGAAGGTCTGACGGATGAAAGACATCTATGAAAGTAAACTACAGTTAAATGCAGAGGACTGATGCCAAACATGCAGCACATGAAACACAGGTGCTACGGACATGAATGATTTACCAAAACACAAGACACGCATACAAAGACCTGGACTGGAGGTGGATTAAATTAACATGGTATGCTACACATGTAGTAAATGAAGTAAGAAAATACAGAGAATATTAATGTTGTAGTTAGGATTGCACGATGTTGGAGAAATCTAACATTGCGATAGTTTTTTATTCTGTGATATACTGCGATATTAATATAATTTCACCAGATGAATTCAATAACTATTTGAAAAGAGTTTATAATTTTTAGATTGATTGGGATGATTGTGTAGGGGAGTGCCTAAAATATAATAAACAATCTACAAGCATAGATAAAATCAATACAGAAAAAGATACAAATTATAAAAACAGCATTTTATTGTTTTTCTGAGGAGTCCAACTATTCAGATATACATTAATTGATTCAAATGTAAAATAATAGGGCATAGTCTACGTTTTATAAACAATTCAATCAAATTAATCGTTATTAATTTTTCAAAGTTACAAATGGTACAAGTTCTTATGCCTGAATGCTTTTAAACCCCTCACACACCGTCACAGGCCTCAAAAAACACCTGCAAAATAATTAATTATAATCCAGACTCAACATTGTGTATACTCGCGATGTGACTATTATAATTAATAATATAAATAAGTAATAATAATAATAATAATAATAATAATAATAACAATAATAATAATAATAATTTACACTTGATCCAGTGTAAAATATAAACATACATTCACAAATATTTTTAAAAGCAGTATCAGGAGAATAATTCAAATGGGGATAGCACTTCACTTATAAAATGCTATATTAAAAGAAAAGAAAAAAGCATTCAGTTGTACATTCAGTTAAAACATATATAAAATACAAGTTACACCGACTGACACATTACACAGCCTGAAGTTTTGCCGTTGTAAGAGCAACAAATAATAACTTGACTTCTAGTTGATCATTTGAAAAAGTGGAAGAAGGTCAATTTTTCCGATAAATCATCTGTTGAACTGCATTGCAATCATCACAAATACTGAAGAAGACCTATTGGAACCTGCATGGACCAAGATTCTCACAGAAATCAGTCAAGTTTGGTGAAGGAAAAATCATGGATCTACAGAGTGGATGGCAACATCAACAGTCTGACGTATCAAGACATTTGTGCTGCCCATTACATTACAAACTACAGCAGAGGGCCAATTCTTCTGCATGATAACGCTTTCTCATACTTCAGCCTACACAAAGTTCCTGAAAGCAAAGGTCAAGGTGCTCCAGGATTGGCCAGCCCAGTAACCAGACATGAACATTATTGAGCATGTCTGGGTTAAGATGAAGGAGGAGGCACTGAAGATGAATCCAAAGAATCTTGATGAACTCTGGGAGTCCTGCAAGAATTCTTTCTTTGCTATTTCAGATGACTTTACTAATAAGTTATTTGCGTTATTGCAGAGATGTATGGACTCGTCCAAGCTCATCAGAGTCATACACAATATTAAATCTTTTTTCACTGAACCATGACTTTATGTTCTATAAACTTCTGATACCGAATGATGAACAAGAAGTAAAGTTATTATTTGCTGTTCCTAAAACTTGGATAGACGACAAGACTTTTGTCAAGCAGTGTACATACACAAAGAATGTTTCTTTAGTAACTCTACCTAAGCAAACTCATAACCACATATAAGCGACAAGTTGACTTTACCTAAAAATAGTGAGCAAACCCAATGTAACTTTAAACTCTTAAAAGTTGAATTAACTTAATTATTTATAATTATGAACATTTACTTAAATTTAAACCAATAGGTTTTCTCCCTTTTTAATTAATGAATCACTTTTTACAGTATAGGTTTTACTTTTTACTTCAAATGAAGCAAAAGAAAATGTAAATTAAAAAGAATTTAACAAAACAGCCCTACAGTGGATTTAAATGTACAGTACGACATTTGAAGTGGACCATCACTTTTCACAAAAGATGTCCTAAAACTACTGATCAGCACCCATTCTTGTGGGACAATTTTGAAAAACATTTTTGATTCACTTAGAATGTTGACTGCTGTATATCTTTATAAGATATGAAAAAAAAAATTGCAATAAAGTAGCAAAGACTCAGACGACTCTGCACTGCTCGATCAGACTCTTTGATTGTCGGCTGATGAAATGTTTTCACTGGAGAACAGTTTGAGTTAAGATGAGAGCAGGCAGTCAAGGAGTGTTCCTCTGTTTCTCTAAGCCTGAAGGATTGTGTCCAAGAACAGCTCCAACACAAACCTGCAGCGCCGCCATTCTCAACATTCACATCACCGATTGCACCGCAACCAAACCTCTCGCTCTGGCCTTAAGCAAAAGAGGCCTGAAAATCACTCAGGTTAAAGGCTGGAATCGAGTACCAACACTACTCCTTTCCTTAGACACACACACCTGTGAGTGTGACACAGCTGTGTGTTCAGATGTAGAGCGGCCCTGCAGGCTCTATGAGGGAGACTGGTCATACGAAATGAAAGATCCGTGATCAGTCATGTCAACGGCTGAGGATAAAAACCACTGACGGCTCCAAACTGATGAAAACAGCCATTAAAGAAGCACTCAGACAGTGATGAATGCTGTCATGTGGAGGTCAGGGAGAATCTTTCTGAAACTGGCATATGAGGTTAATATAAAATCAAACTTATTTTAGTAAACTGCAAGACACATTTGTTTGGGATCGATGTTGCACCAAAGGTATTGGGGTAAGCGTATATAAATGTAATCATGTAAAATAATGATGCAAAAATAATTAAACACAATTTTATTTTGAATGAGAAAGAGCACGGTCATGGATCAAAAAATAATAAGAGTGAATAAAACACAGAAATAAACACAGAAATTTGTGTTGACCGAAACTGAAAACTGAATTTAAAGTTTTCCGCAAACAGTACGAGTTCACATTAAAAATAGAGTGCCTCGGTGTTACGTTCCCCAATCCTGTCTAGGAGAGCACAGGTACGCAATAGAATGTTAGTGGAGTTTGTGTGTGTGTCAGCAATGAGGTCCCCTTGACCCAAAAGACTAAACGAGAGAAAAATTACCCAAAGAGGAAACTCAGAGAAACAAAGGACTTAAGCCGCGGTCACATTGGACCTGTCTCCCTATAGACTTCCATTCGTATGCATGTCAATACGTCAGACCGGAAACGCAAGCTCGTGCGACAAGTTTCACAGTTCGCTGCGGTGCAATGTTCAAGCTTAGTGAACTCTGTCCTGCGAAATCGCAGCATGTGACTGTGTAAGACCAATCGAAGATCAAAACCTGACCTCTCTGGACAGAAATTTATTACATGGACTGCTTTTTAAACGTCTAATCATATTGTTTAATCCCGCCCCTTTTCGCAGTGCCGTACGACAGAATTTCGCAAGCTAAAACTCTAGTGTGACCGCAGCTTTATTAAATTATTCAGGTAGGGTTTCAAGAAAGCTTCAAGAGGGAGTTCAAGCCAAAATAACAAACAAAAAGTACTCTAACTGATAGAAAGGTAAGAACTAAATAATCTATCAAAGAATAAAAATACACCAAAATACTCAATTACTAACATAAACAGGAGAAAAAACAATTACAAAAAGAAAAAAGGCACCTCCTCACTACTAAACCAATCCCAAACTAACAAGACAAAGTACAGAGTCAATAACAAAGAAGTAGAAAAAATTTTAACCAAACCAAACCAAAAAGGGTTTCTGAGGCAAAAACTACATAAGATTAACAGTACTTACAGAAATTATAGCTTTAAAGGATCAAAAAAGAAAAGCCTCACAAGAGAGCTCCATGAAAACACATAAAACACTCTATTCCAGAGGAGACGTGCTGCTTAAATGTCCACTGCTCTTCTCATCCTCCAATCAGTGAGCAGTACATCATTGGCAACAGGTGATGGTCATTATCTCCTGCTAGAGTAGAGCAGAGAAACAAAGAAAGGAAATACAAAACAAAAATAAATACATCTTGGGACGCAACCCTCGGTTTGTTCCCATTCTCTCGTTGCCATGGTTGCGTCTGAAATTGCTTACTTCTGTACTATTTAGCATGTTAAAAACAGTATGCGAGTCAAGTAGTATGTTTTAATTCATAGTATTCAAAAAACAGTATGTGAGAAGTACCAGGATGACCTACTACTTCCGGCGAGATTCTGAAGTGCGCATTTGATGGATGCTACTTTATACCATGATGCCATGCGAGAGAATTCAAGAATGGAAGTGAAGCGCTGCAACTGACACAGCTAGGTCATGTGATAACTACAAAAGGTGAATGTAGTCTGTCTGAGCTCCATTCATACTACTCACATTCAGATTATATAGAACATAACGTGCGTCCCAAATCGCATACTTGTGCACTATTCTACGCCATTTTGAAGTATAAATAGTGTAATTAGAGCGTTCACACTGAAAACTCTAGAAATAATAAGTGCACTTTAATTACCCAGATGATGCACTCATTTCAACGGTAATATGAAGTGTGTTATGATGGACACTTCACACACACTCAACGACCGCAGCTTTGCTCACGTAGCAAAAGAGGCGGAGCTATCGGGCGCACATTTTTGATAACTTTATTTATATTGGATTGTGAATGCAAAATTCTCCAAGGAGAGTGATTATAGCGCCTCCCGATGGTGAATGCGGTTATACTCATGCCAGGTATTATTTGGTATGTTGTTCATTTATTTCACTAATTTGGCGACCGTCAAACGTCATCAGTGAAACGGGTTGAACTTCCGCTTAGTAAAAAAGCCATTAGTGTTCCATTTGGGAGATCATTACATACATATACTATGCTGTTGAGTGTGTAAGTGCATAAGTGCATAGTGCATAAGTGCATAGTGTATAGTGTGTCATTTGGGACGCAGCTATACTTTTTTAACAGTCGTGTAGTAAATTCAAATTTAAATGTAGTACATACTCGAGCAGTAAGCGACTTCGGATGAAGCCCATGTTCTGTGCTTGTGTTTTCATATGATGCCATTATAATTTGGATTCATCATTGGTCCACTAGTTGAGATTGACAGCTGCTTCTCTAGCCAATCAGATGAAGGGGTGTTGACATCACTCTAATGCAGGGGTGACCAAACTTTGTCTTATGAAGGGCCAAAAACTAAACTTGATTGAGGGTGGTGGGCCAGAGATAAATATACCAAACTGTAAAGTTGTCAATTTAATTTAAATTCATTATATCATTTAAATAATACTGTAATTTATTATATTTAAAATATTTTAGTTGTATTAATAATTATAAATTTTTGTACATTTTATAATGAATGAACGTGTTACAGTAAAAAAAAAACTATCCCATTTATAACACTAAAAACACTTTGATTTGATTTGCTTGCTCATGTCCTCTGTGATGTCCGCTGTCCATTAAGTGACTGTATTTATTTATTTATTTTAAATATGACTCATTCACAAAATGTACTTGAAACATTTAATTTCAGTTTGCTTTTTTTTGCGGCTCAACAGTTATGTTAAATTATAAATAATTATCTCGGTTAAAGATTTCAGATCATTCTCCTTCTCTTGTCAGATGGGATGGAGGTTACTGCAAATGTTACTGTGGGCCAACTTTGGCCCGCAGGCCCTTGTTTGGGCATCTCTGCTCTAATGCCACTCGTGGCAGCTTCACAGAGACACAAACAGATGTCTGAACTGTTAACTCTAAAGTTACAGTATATATGAATGAGTAAGGTATTTGATCATGGACTGGTGTATGAAGTTACTGCATAAATATATAGAAGGTATTTATATATATTTATACCGTAACTTCATACATACACCAGTCCATGATCAAGTACAGCATAAATATATTTACGAATATAACATGAAACCCCTGTGGTCACTAACAGGTGTTTGACTTTAGAGTTTACATTTCTGATTTATACTAATTTTTTTTAAAAATGTGGAAATTGATCCCAAATTAATTTACCTAAAAACATATTTGGAGATACCAGAGTGTCTTTAGATTAGCAGATAATATATAAAAACACTTATTTCATGGTCTGTTGAAATTCTTGATGCTGATTGGCTGGAGGGTGTGGTATATTTCTTTGAAACCCACAGGTAGTTCCATTAAGTTTTCATCACAGTTCGAAATAAATGCGCTTCTCCCAAACGTTTACAGTTACTAAAGCAACTCGCATGTGCTGCGCATGAAAGCGATGAGGGCTATTAATGGCGGACGGGAAATCCGCAAAATTAGGAAAACACTCATCAACTATGCCACAAATTCAAGTTTTAAGAGTTTTTCAAGCGAGAATGTAGTTATTTTAAAGTCAAATCGGCAGTTTGTGTGTATGAAAAGCGGGTTTTAAAAAATGTTGGAAGCTCCAGGCGGTCAGCGGCAGCTCCGCGAACGGCTCCCCCCGAGGAAATCTTTATGTCGGCCAGAGCATCTCGAGACCTGCGGCTGGATCTAATCTCTTGCATCTCTGTTGTTTAAATGAGACATTTAATTAATCTTTGGTGTATCTAACGGTTAGTCTTTGGACATTTGAACCTATAATTTGTTCTCAGGTGTTTTTGGCCGATTGCAAGTAAGTTTCATAATTAATTTATGACCATAAATAATGTAATATCGCACTGATCCTGCGTGTTTAGCTGATTGCTTTTGTTTTAAAGAAGATAAATAAAGCAGAATGTTCTCCTACCTGTCCTGATATGTTTTTTCATTTTGCAAACTTTACCTAACAGCAGAGATTTCTGAAATAGACTTTGGCTGCTTCAAAGACTCTAGAATACACTTGAAAATGCAAATTTTATTTATATCGTTCCTTTTATAAGATTTGTATGTTTATTATGAAATGTAAATCATGGAAATACTGCTATACTGTAGCCCCTTTTTGTCAAGACAAAGCCAATATACAGATCCTCTCTCGTCAGAGAAGCGGTAGAAAGTAGGCAAAAGAAACGTGTGACTGAGAATGTGACTGGAAACACACTCCAGGTGTGACTGGGAATGTCTTATTTGTCCACCTGTGACCGGACTAATCTTATATTAGCAGATATAAACAGCACATGCTCTCTCTCCCTCTCTCTGTCTGCCTGCCTGTCAGTCAGCCTGTCACAGCTGATTCAGTGGAGGGACTAGAAAATCGATCATGTAAAAACTGACATAAATTCGGACAAATATTGCACTGCAAAGAGCAAAACTATTTTAAACTTAGGCCTACCTTGGCAAATGACCATGGAATAAGCGGGATAATCAACGGCTTGCCGTGCGTTAAAGGATTTTAATGCACTTCGCTGCGCGTCGTGTGGTCCTTTGCCTATTCGTCATGCATTAAACTCCTTTAACGCACGGCAAGCCGTTGATTATTCCTTACATATGTATGTATGAAGTGTGAAATCTACTAGCTTGCATCAAACAAAACAAAAAATGTTTTAGTATAGAGGAAAACCAAAAAAACATTTCAGCTCAAAATAAAACAAAAAATATTTACATAAATATATAATATAAAATGCAATCATTATAACACGGAGGAAATAGAGAAGGGATTTAGATGAAAATGAAATAAAGAGATATAGAGAGAAAATAAATATGTTCATGTTTTAGAGATAAAAGAGTTTAGGTCAAAATATCATCGTAAATATATTTTTTAAATAAGAAATTTGCTTAAAATAAGCTTAAAACAAAATATACAACAAAACATGTACAAAAACAGCACGCCCAAATTTGCAACCAACTGGCTAGAAATAGAATCTGCTAGAAATAAATGTATAATCATTTATTTAATCCTAGATAACAACTTTGTCCATGTCTAAATCAAAATGAATCTGTAAGTGAGCCATTTTTTAGTAGCACACAGCTGCATAAATTTATGACCCAAAGATTTCTCAGCCAGTAATCAGAAGACTGTTAAATCACACTAGTCCATAAACACAAAATACACTAGTGGCTCTATTACTGTGGATATAACTTTGAACCAGTGTAAAAAATCCCTATAAAAACAAATTACTTCCATTTACACCTCTACAGCCTCTCCCTCAGATGACGTTTGCTTTCTCTGTGCACCTTCATGTGCAGAAACATCAGAGAGCCCCCTCCACAGCCGCGTCAACACGAGTACAGCACATATCTTAAAGAAAAGACACCAACGCAACTCGCCTCTAGCATACAAAAGACGACTTAAAGCATTTCATCCATCTACATCCAGCATTAGGTTGTGTTTCAGAGCGGCGCAGCCTGGCAAACGCTTCACAATTGAGATCATCAAGCTGGAGAGTATCACAATTCAGCCCATTAGCATAATCCTGCAGGGGATGATGGACTGTAATCATAGCACCTGCATTCATCACACGCGCACACACACACACACACACACACATATATATCAATAGCGGCTTCAAGGAATAATGATGATTTATGTCAGATTGCTTTCAGTTTCCTTTAATGCTGCACTGGCGAAACTGAACTTTCCATTGTAATGATCCAAAAAAATAAGATACGACTTGTTCATAAGACACTGTGATGAAAAGTGTCGGGGAAAAGGAATTTATTTGTATTACTGTTGTGTCTATTTCTTTATTTGAAAAAATGCTTAGACTAACAACAGATTAATCAATCTTTTTCTTTTGTATGACACCATATAATAACCAAACATACTTCTTTCTTACTGTATTGCATACTTCTTAGAAGGAACTGCTGACAAGAGGAAAATAGCAGAATAATAATAAATATAGTGCGGGGGGCCTTGTTCCAGACTTCTGTCTAACAAGAAGTCTAGACATGTTACAAAAAGCTGGATGCTTGTAGAAGATATGAAATATATTGAAGATGCACTTAACTGTTCAGTTCTGGAATGCAGAGAATAGTTGTAGAAAGAGGAAGTATGTCTGGGTGCAACAGCCAAAGGACTGCAGAATGACTGATAAGTGACGTTACACCAAAACTTCACCTGTTAATATCAGTTGTGTATACTGTATAGGCATGGGCCAGTATAAGATTCTGATGGTGTGATAACCTTGGATAAAAATATCACGGTTTCACTGTATGACGGTATTGTGTTTACTGCCCTAAAATATATTCTTTTCAAATGTCTGGGTGAAAAAGAAAACCTTTTTCCCCTTTGAATACAATAGATTTTCTTTTTGGGTCAGTAAACATGTCAGGCTAAATAATTCAAGTGAATCATTGACTTCTGCGGTCTTCATTAGTTTAAAAAAAACAGATTTCTTTACAATTTACACCTAAAAAACAACAACAACAACAACAAAAAAATGTTAATAAAAAAAATCTTACACATCCCTTAGGAACGGTATAGCAGAAAATTTTGGCGGCATGAAAACCTTGACTTTTCCATACCGCGGTATACCTTGAAAACGGTTGTCGTCCCATGCCTAATACTGTATATGCCGGAGTCAGGGAAATGTAAGTTAGTTGCGAACCTCCTGAATGTAATTCTTGTATTGCACTGGGGTAAATTGACCCAGAGCTCTGTCCTTGAGTTATTCATTTGTATCTAATAAATTACTATTATTTGTGACATTGAAGAAAACCCTCTCCTGACCTTCTTTATTTAACACGCATGGAATAGGCTAGATATTCCAACAAATGCAATTAAAATCAAACGCATATTTACAAAACTGAGTTCATGACAATTGAACATTTTTAAAAGTATGAGGTTTTCTTAAAGGTCTGTAAGAACTTTTAGGCCGTGTGTCCACTGAATCGTGTTTTTCCAAGCGTTGTGTTTTTTTCTGTTGTTGTCAATAAAAGTGACGCTTTTTTAAAATTTATTTTTTTTAATGGAAGCAGTGTAGCAGGATTTTTTTTAATAAGCTCTGACAGTTGAAGATGGGCTTGCAGCTGAGCGATTTTTGATTAAACCCAAATAGCAAAATTTCTTTGGCCCAACTCTGGCCCACACAATCAGCATTTGCTTGGCCCACATGCCGCAGTGAATTACGGTACATGACTGGACCAAGTCTGGCTTCCATACGAGGAGCAAACATGAACCATATCTGGGCCAAGTCCCAGCCAAGTTAATGACCCATAACTGGGCCAGATCTGCTGTTTTATGACTGCAATGAATTTGATAAAGCCATGAGGCATTTCGCTTTATGGTCGTGCTTTTTTCTTGAAGTGGCCTGATTGGTAAATTTTTCTCTTTACTCAAAAATAATTCAGGTCACACTTTATTTTGATGGTCTGTTTGTTGAATTTGAGTTACATTGCAACTAATTCTCATTAGATTAAAAGTAGACTGTTAGGTTGGGGTTAGGGTTGGGGCTAGTGTTTGGGTTAATGTAAGTTGACATGTACATGTAATTTAGAGCTCATGGCAAAGGCAGTGAATACTTCTGTGCATGTGATTTTTCAGGTTTTTTTATTTTTAATAAATTTGCAACAATTTTGAGAAAATAAATAAATCTAATCCATTTTGGAATAAGGCTTTAACATAAAAAAATGTGGAAAAAGTGAAGCGCGATGAATACTTTCCGGATGCACTGTACATTACAAATGCATAAGTGCAAGCACAAGCCAAAAACTTCTGGCTGCAGTACACCTAATGACCACCAGTGTCGCTAATAACACATTCTACAAACAGCCCCATTTAAAGATCTTATTATACACTTTTTCATTTCTGTGTAAGGGTAACATTTACACAGACTCTCTGGAGGGCCGGACGGTCATTTAGAAAGCTTGATGAAATACAGCAGGTTTCATTTCGCACCAGCAACAATAATGGCCTCAGAGACGTGCCACTGGCAAAATCAACAAACATCAGTGACAGCCGTCATTAATAACCTTCGTCTACGGCCGCTCGTGTTGTTTCTCTGCTTTACTCAGAGCAGGGCCTTCAGTGTGCCAATATTCCCTGCTGTGACCATTTAACAGCCACAGTGGACATTAACTATACATTACCTTCAGTCAAACACACACGGGCCGAGCACGGGCTATTTGTTCGACCACAAATGGATCAAACATGCTTGAGTGGTAATGAAAGAAGACTCTCTTCATGGAGGAAGTGACTGAAAATGGATGAATAGACAGAAATAATTATATATTGGAGAAAAGAAAGTATATTTTTAGGAGCATTGAGGTTTTCTGAATGGCAAAATAATTCTGACAATTAAGGACAGAACCTATTAGCTTGCTCATTCTGAAAAATCATCATTAGTGTATTGGGAAAAATATTCATCTCCCTCTCTCTTTCTCTCTGTTTAAGGGAAAGAAGATTTTTTTCTCCAATACATTTATAAACATACTAGCTTTAATAACTAATTTCACATAACTGATATCTTTTATCTTTGCCATGCTGACAGTACATAATATTTTACCAGATATTTTTCAAGATACTAGTATTCAGCTTAAAGTGCAGTGAGATTTTTGTATGCCTTTCCTGATCTTATCTCCGCTCTCTTTCTGACTTTAGTTCCTGTCAGTATCTACTGTCCTATTAAAATAAAGGAAAAAATTCCTATTAAAAATAAATCATAACAAAAAATAAACTACATAAATAAATACATTAAATTCTGAAAGTGTAAACATTAAGTGAACCAGGACTACATGTAAAATTCTCTTTACTGGCCAGGGGATCCACAGGAACTAAATGGCTAGTGTGAACACAGCCTTAAAGGACACCTATTTTACCTCGTCTTCAAGTCTTTTGTGTCTCCAGAATGTGTCTGTAAGGTTTCAGCTCAAAATACCCATTAGATTATTTATTTTATCTTTCTGTATATTGGAAATGTAAGCTGTTATGACATTGTAGCTGTTTTTGTAGCCTGTGCCTTTAATGCAAATGAACTAGTTCTCCCCGCCCACTGTTCCCACGTGTGTGCCTGAGCCATTGAGATCGCTCACTATTGCTTTGATGCGTGTAGCCTTCTCCGGCTGCATCTCATGAAGATAAACAGCACAGTGACAGACAAGAATGAAGCAGGTCTCCCTTACTACGGTGAAAACTTTCCGAACGGTTATTTGATATACTGCTGTATGGATATCCGTAATGTACAAAATAAACCTGATTTAAGTCCACGAACTGGGATTGAAGGGTCTTCTTCTATAATTGTACCGACATGCAGTTGTGGTGATGACTTATGTAGTAATTTTATTGTATTTATTACAAACATGCACTGTTTTAAAACTTTTTAAACTTGTAAAGCTCATTCTTGAGGTGCAGATGATCACAGACAGTTGAACAGATCTTTAAATCCCAGTTGCTTTGTGCACGTCCTGTCGTGTGGATATGATTGTGTGTGTTACTACAAAAACATGTTAATTTGGGGCTGTCAATCAATCCAGTGGGCGGAGAAACCTGCATTTCTACGCTACGCTGCGGTGGGCCTCAAAATGAGAGGGATTTGGATCCTATTTTAACGTCAGGAAATTTAAAAAGGGAGACTTATTATGTTTCTATCACTCCAAAATGACTGTGGACAGACAATTCCTCACACAGTTCGGTCCAAACAGATTACAAAAGATGATATCATCATAGGTGCCCTTTAAAGGCATATTTCACCCAACAAAGAAAACATACTCACTATTTACTCTCTCTTTTGGGGTTTCAACCTTTTATGAGTTTCTATATTCTGTTGAACACAAAATAATGTTTTGAAGAAAGCTAAAACCTGTAACCATTGACTTCAATAGTAGGAAAACAAATACAGTAGAAGTCAATGGTTTTTATATTTCTTCAAAATATCTTTTCACGTTCAGCGGAAGAAAGTAAATACTTTTTAAAAATAAATTTTGTGTAAACTATCCCTTTATTGAGCCATTAATACTAGGCAAAAAATGCTCAATACAAAAACATTTGCTGAATAGCATTTTTGTTTTATTACAAACACAAGACAACCGTGATCTTACCAAAACCTGCTAACAACACAATACAAATAAAAACCTATGACTTCTGTTTTAGCAGTAATTGCAAGGCAGACTCTTCGGATTGTAAAAGCTGGATAAAAGACGGGCAGAGATGTTCAGTATGGGGCGCCAATGCTTTGTCAAGTGATTTGGACTTCCTGCAGCTAACAAACTCCCTCTCCACCCTCAAGCTCCCGCCATCTCCACTAAGAAACGCCAGTGTGGCACACGTGACTCCGACACCAGAATGCCGAGTCCTGCTGAGCCCAGTCAAGTAGAAGATCATCGCAGTCATCGTCCCATTCACCTCCCGCCGTTAGATCTCTGACTCCGAGCAGATCCGCTTTCAGTGGAGGGGGAGAACGAGGGGGTTTGTGCCAAACGCCAGCAGAAAACACCCGCTAAACAATGCGGGCAAGAAAAAAACACATGTACAGCACTAGAGAGAAAGACAACGCTCTTGTACTTCAAAGCAAAATGACAACATTAGCATAGGCGTTTTTGGCAAAGACTTAAAACGATGTGCTGGAGCACTACAGCGTCAAACAATAAAAGCTCAATTCAACCCCAGTGCTTCTACAGAGGAGCGCGGATACCGTGACTTAGCCGACGCCGTATTGGTTTCATGGTATTCATAAACTGAGGCCAAAACGTTGTCAAGTTTCTGGCAGGATGCCTTTGGACATGCGGATTCCCATCCTTTAATCCTCTTATTAATAATCTGTGCAAATAAAGAGATCACTTGATACCCTGGAGACACGTCAGAGTCGCTAACAAGCGAAAACAGGCGTCAATAACCTACTTTGATATATTGCTGGAGGACATCACAAAGTTTGAACAATAAATTAAACAACAATTAGGAACATTAGTAGCATTTTACATTTTTTTTTTACATTTATATTTGATAAGGTTTAATGTAAATTGCACATCTGTTATAGAACATTCCACTCACCGGCCACTTTATTAGGTACACCTGTCCAACTGCTGGTTAACACAAATTTCTAATCAGCCAATCACATGGCAGTGTCATGGCAGTTCTAATCAGCCAATCACATGGCATCTCAATGCATTTAGGCATGTAGACATGGTCAAGAGGATCTGCTGCAGGCATAATCGTTGGTGCCAGACAAGCTGGTCGGAGTATTTCAGAAACTGCTGATCTACTGGGATTTTCACACACAACTATCTCTAGGGTTTACAGAGAATGGTCTGAAAAAGAGAAAATATCCAGTGAGCGGCAGTTCTGTGGGTGCAAATGCCTTGTTGATGCCAGAGGTCAGTGAAGAATGGCCAGACTGGTTCAAGCTGATAGAAAGGCAACAGTAACTCAAATAACCACTCGTTACAACCGAGGCATGCAGAAGAGCGTCAACACGTCAAACCTTGAGGACGAGGGGTTATAGCAGCAGAAGACCACATCGGGTGCCACTCCTCTCCGCTAAGAACAGGAAACTGAGGTTACAATTTGCACAGGATCACCAAAATTGGACAATAGAAGATTGGAAAAACGCAGCCTGGTCAGATGAGTCTTGATTTCTGCTGCAACATTTGGATGATAGAGTCAAACTTGGCATCAATAACATTAAAACAAGAATCCATCCTGCCTCTAATAAAGCGTGAATAATCTCAGACTGGATTCTTGAACATGACAATGAGTTCAGTGTACTCAAACGGCCTCCACCATCACCAGATCTCCAATAGAGCACCTTTGGGATGTGGTGGAACTGGTCATTCGCATCATGGATGTGTAGCCTACAAATCTGCAGCAACTGCGTGATGCTGTCATGTCAATATGGACCAACATCTCTGAGGAATATTTCCAGTACTTTGTTGAATCTATGCCAGGAACTATTAAGGCAGTTCTGAGGGCAAAAGGGGTCCAACCTGGTACTAGTAAGGTGTATATACACACAAAAAAACACACCTTATATTTAAAAATAACATTTAAATAATAAAACAAAAGCCAATAACTATATAAAAATACGGATTTATTACAATAATATTTTACATGTGGTTTTACTGTTAAATGCTGTAAAAAATATTATAATATGTTTACTTTATATTTTAAAAATAAATTATCTGAAAAGTGTGACGCATCACACTTCATTACTTTAACGTATTTCATTTATTTTCGTTTAGTTTATAAGCCACTGTTCAAAGAAATGTAATCCTTTTAGTCATCCTATATTACTAATAATGTTGCAATTAATATTTACATGAAGGTAATTTATTTATTAATTTTCCTTCGACTTAGTGCCTTATTTATCAGGAGTTGCCACAGCGGAACGAACCATCATCTATTTCGGTATAGGTTTTACACAGTGGATACCTGTTGTCAACATACAAATGAATGTAACGACCACTGGTATTATTATATTGATTATTACTGCAAAGCAGATTTTATTAGTTCAAGTAGGCTTGCATACACTTGTAAAATACATGGAAAGCTCATAATGCTGTAAATATAGCATTATTGTTTTTGTGCAAGGTGTTGCACAGAGACCAGAAACAATGCTCTTCCCATCTGAGAGAGATGCTTCCTTGGCATGAGCAAAAAACATGCTGCATTTCATTTAGCAATGCACTAATGGCAGAAGATGAGTAAAATACGAGTCAGGACATGGTCCGTTTTGTAATTTGAGGGAGAGAGAGGCTTTGGAACAGTATGTGCACTTCCCGTCTCGCCCCTATTTCCTCTCTGATGAGCGTAACAGGCCTCTTTCGCTGCCATTCACTTCATCACAAAAGCTGCGGTGTCTCTATGACCTCCATCGTGAGGGACGAATCACATTTCTAAGAAACAGATTCCTCGTGCACGGCCATTTATCCCACGGCCGCCTGTAAAACGCAGCGTGATATTGCTGCATCATATTTACAGGCTAAAATATTCATTGGCCCGTGCGTTAGCGGGTACAGGCATTGTACACGCCAATACGCCGGCTAAATTGCTTTTGGATGGAGGGGTTGTGTTGCCATGGAAACTGCCCAGTCAGGACATGTCATCGAGTGGCTGGCACATTGTGGGATCTCTGGTAATAATTCAGTGATAAATTAAAGCTTTAGTGAGGAAAACAGGTGCCGGAGTGTCACGAGGGAAACAAACGAGACACGCTCATTCAGACGAAGAGGAAAAAGTGAGACGGAGTGACACAGATGGAGACAGAAAAAAGAGGGTTGTTCCTCCAGCTTTAGCCCCAGCCGTACAAAAGGCATCTTCTGAAAGCAGGATTAATCCTGACTTGCGCTCTCAATGGTAGGGGTCTTTAGTCTGAGATTTTACTTAGTAAAGAATGCCTCTAAAAGCAGGGCATTGTAGGAGCGTAAAAAGCAAGGCTTTAAGCGTTGCGCGCTATTGTCTACGACAAATCCCGTTTGCTTCTGGGCCTCTGAGGAACCGGGTTAGAAGTCACGCTGGTGTGGGGGGCTTTCAGTCCCCTGTGTCTTCACCAGGCTGGAAAATACTAGATGCTCTAGTTTTGGATTTAACATGGTTGCTTATTTTTGTTGGAAAATGAACATGATTGAACCGTCGCAGGATGTTTGACTGACTGGTGAACAAAATTTTCATTAGAATGGTATCTTTCAGAAATTTTGTGTGACAATCTGCATCGAATTTTTAAATTAAGGTTGTAAAAAGTATCGAATTCGGTACCAACTGACACTTAAATTTTAAAAACGTCTATTTCCAGCTAATATTTAAAAGCTGTTGAAGATTTTTTGAAACAGCTGATTGGCCATTGTGTCCACATGCTCAGCAGATATGACTGGGATTAGCTCTGAAGGTCACCGCTTCACCACTGTTCACCAAGCGTAAACATAGGAATGTTTGAAAGTCAAGTCGGTCAACTGATCTATCAGAAGATCTCTCATATATCTGCTCATAGTAGGCATGGGCCGGTATAAAATTCTGACGGTGTGATAACCTTGGATAAAAATATCACAGTTTCACGGTACTGTGATTACTGCTCTAGAATATGTTATTATTAAATGTCTGGCTAAAAAACAAAACCTTTTCCCCCTTTAAACACAATATATTAAAGATTTATAATATTTCATAAAGATTTATAATATTTTGGAGCAGTAAACATCTCAGGCTAAATAATTACAAAGAGTCATTGACTTTTGCTGTCTTCATTAGTTTCAAAAACACTGATATCTTTACAATTTAAAAAGACGTCTTTGGATATTTTTTTCTGCTGGATATGCTGTTGTCCTAAAAAAATAAAATAAAATGATTAAAAAACAATAAAATAATACCTTAGGGACGGTATCACAGAAAATTTTGGCGGTATAAAAACCTTGACTTTTCCAAACCGCGGTATACCTTGAAAACGGTAATCGTCCTATGCCTAGCTCATAGACAGATCAGTTTGGAGAACAGTGGTGAAAAGTGGTAAAGTGATGACCTTCAGAGCCAATTACAGTCATTTCTGTTGAGCATTTGAACATATTGGCCACTCAGAGGGATTTAACAATGGAACTACCAGAATTCTACTGCTTCAATGGCCAAAGCAGTCATTCTGACCCTTCATAAACCCTTCATTACATTCAAAATTTCTATTTAAATTGTAGAATTACGTTATGAATGTTTATCATCACATTTTAGTGTCATATAAAGAAGTACAAATTACTAAAAAAAATCTGTGCCCGCTCTCCTCAGTTTATCCCGCAAGCAGACGAGCAAAGTTTTTTCACTAGAGTGAAAGGCCCAATCCCAACTGTATTTTTGTACCCCTACCCCTTTCCTTTGAAACAGAGTGTGAAGGGAAAGGGCTTCATACTATCAACAATATTGTTAGCACATCTATGAATCTATGAATACATTATTGATATTTTACATAAAGTAGGGAAAATAAGTATTGAACACGCCATGTTTTTTCCTGGAAATAATATTTCTAAAGGAGCTGTTGACATGGAATTGAACCAGATTTGGGTAAAAACCCAAACAATCCAAACATTAAAATAAAACAAAACAAAAAAAAAATCTGAAAAATTAGTGGTGTAATAAAAACGGAATGACACTGAAGGAGAAAGTACTTAACTATGAAAATATATTTAATACCATATATAAAAAGCTTTTTTGGGTAATGGAAGCTTAAAGACGTCTCTCATATGGAGAATGAAGTCACATGAATTGCTCAGGTTAGATAGTTAGTAGTTAGTTAACTTTATTTGTCCCCGTAGGGAAATTTCTTTTGCATCATACACTCACAGAGACTTCTGGCATTTCACATTTGGCATATACATGTATATATATATATATATATATATATATATATATATATATATATATAC
>CAIGQQ010038083.1:4211429-4224834 GCA_903798035.1 Danio albolineatus
ATATATACTGTACATATACAATAGGAATGCCAACAGAAAATGGTTCACGGTAGACCTTGCTAGGTAGACCCATGCCAAGATAAACCATTGCAAAACTGTGTCTTTCAATGCATTAAATTGTATGGTAAATAAATTAAAAACTTTGCTCAAATACGGCTCTTGGAGTATTTCACTCAAAACTGGTAACATTTTAGATATGAAGTAAACATGGATACCGATCAATACAGTCATTTAAAGTTACATGATTAGTTTGTTGTTGTTGTTTGTTTGTTAATTTTAGAAATACTAAAATGTATATAATTAAATTATATGTTTTTATAATTATTTTCTTTTTTTCTGGTGTATAAATATATATTTCGATAAATATATATGCAGCTAAAGGCAAAATTAATAGCTCTTATGTGAAATTTTTATTCTTTTCCAAATATTTCCCAATGTCCTTTTAAACAATAGTTTTAAAAACCAATTTCTAAAAACAAAACTCTTTTGTATTTGACATGGTGACAGTACATATTATTTTACAAGGTATTTGGCAAGATACTATATTCAGCTTAAAGTGCAATTTAAATTGGGTTTAATTTAAATTTAATTGGGTTTATCAGACAAGATTTTGGACAACAGTGGTTTGTGCTGAAGCTAATAAAAAAAATCATAAATGCGCTTATAATACTGGCATTACATTTTTTTTCTAAAAATGTAAAAATGTATTTTCTTCCAGCCAAACTACAAGAAATAAGACTATCTCCAGAAGAAAAAAATAATAGGGAATAATGTGAAAATGTCCTTGTTCTATTAACCCTGCTTTTGGGGATGTTTTCATCCACTTTTGAGCCTTAATTTGGCCACAACTTTCTCTGTGTTTCAGCAATTATGATATAATAATAATGATTTTTGGTGACAAATCCTACTTTGACACATATTTTAGGAAAATGCTTTAAATTATTAAAAAAATTAAATTAAATCCTGAATCAATATTGGAGTTACTGTTGCATGCTGGAGGAAGGACGACACCATGGCTGACCATGGTATATTTTTAGACAGGTAATGTTATGTTTCAAAACTCTTTTAGTCATGCTAAGCATGTGTAGATGTTGTTTTACGAATGGGTTATATGCACAGAATTGTTGTTCAGCCACTGAAATCTTCCAGCGAAAGATTGATGTAACTATTTTCAGTTTCATTAGAGACCTGTAGAGTTTTTGTTTAACAACAAAACATCAGTAAACGGCACTATTCCGCCTAGCCTGATTTACTGAGGTGAAGTTATATTCACATCACATTGGTTCATTTTTGAACAATAACAACCTGTGACGTGCTCCCTATTTTGTTTACAGCTACCTTGAATATTCGGTCTGAAATAGCATGTACTGTAAGTATGGCTTAGTAATAAGTGTAATTCCCTTACAGTCCTTGGTAATTCCTGCACGCTGTCGGCCAACCACTAACTACATTTCTAACTGGAGAATGACATGAACTAGTGGGTTGTCTGCTGTCATCTTTACTGTGCGCTTTTGTGTGTTGTGAGGCGTGGTTTTGGATGGCAGTTAGCATTTTAGTAGAACAACTGCTGTACCTTTAACAATACAAATGTACAACTCTTTAGTTGGCTGTTGGCCCATTTGCCTTTCATTATAATGACAATTATTGATTGCGAATCCATGACACCATGCATATACAATTGCTGCTGGTTTCCCCTGAGGTAAAAGTACAAATTTTTACCATGACCATCAGTTGCTCTGCAAAAAAAAGAGCTTTGTTTACACGAAGTACTGTATAGTGTGTGTGGGCATGTGTGAGTGTCTGAGTGTGTAAGAGTGCGAGAGAGCCTTTGCGCACTTACATTTATATGTTTGAGAAAATAAAAAATAAGCAGGTCAGCTCTTAGAACATAGTAAACATAGTAAGTGTATTTATGCACACACACTACAATGCTGTTTTACTCCATAAAAGTCAAAAACCTTTTTTGCACAGGTCTATCTAAAGGGTTAATGCTGCCAACTGATGATCAACAGTAAAAATTAAAAGTTTTAACTCTTCCCAACAGGGAAAACCACCAACAATCAAAAATGCATGATTATTTGGTATCATGGCTCTGGAATCTATAAATGTAATTATAATGGAGGTCAATGGGACACAATTGGTCAATGGGACACACAAAAACAGCCGCCAACATAACGAAAGGGTAGTCAATTTTAACAGTACACAAGGGTTCACTTTTTGAAAAGGAATTAAAATCTGTAAATTTGCATTAGTTAGGAGCAAGTGCTTTTATTTACAGTACACACACACTTTAAAATCTGCATCATGCCATTGATTGTTTTTTTTTTATACAAGACCCAAAATGAGCATGCAAATACGCAGATGAAACCGCAACAAATATCAAACATTTGCATTTAAACTTAAGCAGCCTTAAAAACCTTATATATATATATTTAACCTGTTTTGGTTTTAATTTGTTCATTCGTTCAACCAACCAAATAAATGCTGCCAATCGGCATCTAATTGTCATCCTCAGTTTGTATGTCGTGTTATCTCAGCCAACAAGACAGCTGAAAAGCATGTGGCTTTTTTTCCAAGCAATACAATGCTCACTTGTGCCACATTGTTCTCGCAAATAAATCTGGGTGGTCTTGTTCATTCCACGCAATAGCAGCAGCAAATGGGCAGATCTGGACTGGTTCAGCTCAAACCGGACTTCACAAGGGATTTCTATAGCTGTTGGGCATGCATCTGGCAAGTTTCCTTGAAAAGAAAAAGCCCTCGCTGCGAAACAAAACGCTCAATGTCACCATTTTTCCTGTAATGAGCTCACAGACAATGCAAATGGCCTGGCAGTTTAATTGAGAAAGTCAGCCAATTGCACTTGCTCAACAACAAAGACGAAACTCGCAAAGGACCTTTGCAGGCACGTACAAAAAACACGCTGGCTCTATCTTCGCTATCTCTGATAGAGCTTCCACACATGAGCGGCTCGCTGGCTCCGATCCATCAACGCTCATTTGTGTTGTTCTTTGTTTGTCTGTAGGTCAACAATTCTTCCACTGTTTCCCTCTTCACCTGAACGCCAATATCTCATCCTAAATGACTCCTTATGGCTCCTATCAAACATCTTGCACCATTGTTAAATCCAACCCATCCAATAAACCACTGATTTCCTCAGAGACCACAAACTCATGCCTCACAGAACAGCTGAGCTTGTAACACTCTAGTATGGGGAACAAACATTCACTATGACTTTCGCCTCATTAAAAGGAACACTCCATGTTTTTTTTGGGGGGTAAACAGGCTTATTTTACATGTCTTCTAGAGTTAACCAGTGAATTTGCACTGGTTTTAAATCCAATCGGCTGATCTCTGTGTCTGGTGGGAGGACTTTTAGCATAGCTTAGCATAGATAACTGAATCGGATTAGAGCATTAGCATCTCGCTCAAAACATTATCTATTTAAAGTTTCATTTTTATACACTTAGTACATTAAAGAATAGTCGTAAGCTATGCTAAAAGTGCTCCTGCCAGACCTGGAATTCAGCTGAATGGATTCAAAACTGATAAAACTCAATTGTTTAACTCAAGGTGAATTTCTTCCTCCTAAATAATAGGTTAACTGGTTAATGTTTAGTAAGGTAGTGGTTCATTTTAGATATAGATTTAGGTATGCAATGAATGGTAGTAGAATATGGTCTTGCAGAATAAAGCATTGACAAGTTATTATACTGTAGGTACTACAAAAGCGGCTCCGGTTTACAACACAATCCAAAGACCTGTGGTATAATAGAATTGGGTATGCTAAAATTGTCTGTAGTGTTGTGTATAAATGAGTGTGTATGGATGTTTCCCAGTGATGGGTTCCAGCTGGAAGGCCATCCGCTGTTTAAAACATATGCTGGATAAGTTGGCAGTTCATTCCACTGTTGCGTCCCCAGATTAATAAAGAGACTAAGCCGAACAGAAAATGAATGAATGAATACTACACAAGCTAATAAGCAGCTAATTAGCTAAAATGCAGCAGCTTAGTTTATTTTTACATTATTATTATTTTTATTCTTTCACACAACTATTCACAAATATCCATTCAAAAGCATGTCGCATTTGTCTTGGAAAAACACAGACAGCTTTATGTTTCCAAGCAAAGGAAACAAGGGCAGATCAACCTCAGACTGACTGAGGTAATTTCTTTTGGTCTCCAGGGATAACTCGACAGGATGTTTGCTAACTGGCGTCATCTCCTATAAATCCTTTGTGCCTTCAGATAGCAAGGGGTATTGGTCAGCCCATAAAACATGTTGTTTAACACATTAAAAGCTTTTCAAATGAGCCATTCGGATTCCATTTTTAAAAGTAATTCTTAATGTGGCAGCGCTATGCTAAGTTAGCTAACGCTACATGTTAAAAACAAAGGGCAGGATATCCTGCTTTCAGAGTCACCCCCTTCACTCATTCTCACCAGCAAACGTGTAGCACAATAAAATCATTTTCTCCCCATCCAAATTACAACCATATGTGATTCAATTTATACTTTAAGGGAGTTTGCGATTATCATAACGGAGATTAGTGCTGTACTCAGATAACCCAAGACTTCTTTCCCCCACCCTTCACAAACAGACCCCAAGCCAATTCACAATCTTCTCCAAATTAAAACCGTAGCTATTCACTCGGAGCTTTTGGTTCCCATACAAGAGAGATCTGCTCCTTGGGCCTTTTCGTATCCCTGTGGCTTTACCTCGAAGAGGCAAGCCAAAGAGAAAGAGAGAGGAGTTGTAACACAATTATTTTGCTCTTTAATAATAACCAGAATTCCTGCACTGAAGTCTGAGGGTTTCTTTGTGGTTTCTTTTAGAAGGACGCTGTGGGCTATTGTACGCTCTGACAGGAGAAGGACGAGTAACAATACACTGCTGGTTAAGCTAGAGAAACCTTATAAAAGTGGTAGTACTTTGTCTCAAATTTGAAGTTTCGAGTAGCCTGAATTATCTTGCCAGGTCACAATTTTAGCATACCCACAGGCTAACATCACATCCCTCCCCAGCCAGAAGAAAGTCTACACCATAAGTACCCAAGTGTTTTCTTTTTCAGGCTCAACAGTCACATTCCTTACTGCTCGACTCCAACACTGGCTCGCAAAGCAATCAATAGCATGTAATTATGATGACAGACTCTCACTCTTCAGTGCTGTAAACAGATCAGCCTGTTGTAAATGATTTTGTTTGATGTAGATTAATGCAGGAACAACCAAACAACCTCACCAGTACGTAAGCATGCGCAATCTGGTCAATTCTAAATATTTACACCACAAATGTTTCAGCTTTGCACTACAATAGGATTTTTTCTTTATCTTTTTTTTCATTGGTCTTTTAATGCTTGATACCTTGATAAACGTCACCTTGTATCTGCAGTCTAAATAACTTTGAGATATTGAGCTTTAAAGTTTTTGCATTCCATATCGCAAACAATATGCGTGTAACAGTTCTCTTTCATACATTTACATGACAGAACCCTAAATGTTGTCTAAATGTAAATTATCAAAATTTGCAAGTTGGGGTAAAACAAACAGGACAAAAGCAGATAGAACCTTCTAATTTGAAGCAGTCATGTTCTACTTGGAATTATAAGGTTCTATCAGGCAGATCATTAATTGAAGCATTACTTTTCAGGAAATACAATCAGTCAGCTTATTAATTTATTTAAAAAAAATACAATTGGTGTTGTAACAATATGCTGATGTTTGAGAAAGTTACATTTTTGCTTTCTAATAACATTTATTTAATGTTTTAGGATGAATATCGTTTCTTGTTCAAATTAAGCAAGGCTATGCTAATAACTTTGTCCAGTGCAGCTGTTAATTTTATGCCATTAATATAGTAATATTTATTGAATTATATGCTTTACATGAATTACTGAATTGTATTAATTGAATTATATGCCCCATGAATTAAACTAAATATTTGCACTTCAAGACTTAATATCAAATTTAAAGATTTTAAAAGAAAACAGACTATGAGCGAATGAGTTTTTGAAACAATGAAAAATGTTGCACTGACTATATATACACAAATAACAATATTTCACATTTAATATATTACTATATTTTTAAATAACAGTTTAATTTTCAATGTAAAACTTAACATTTCATCTCAATCACAAAAATCATCACATCACATCTTTTCAGTTTCAGGCTTCTTCCTAATTTTGTGTGGTGCAGCATTATTTATTTGGCTCTGATTTTGTGTTTTTTTTCTGGTCTTTCTCACTCTTTTCGTCAATGGAGCAGTCCGGCGGAATGACAAAGAAAGCTGATCATGATTGGTTCTCGTGTGTGCATTCGAAATGCTGATTGGCTCACAGAATGAGCATTATAGAGCCAAGCTAGAGTTCGACTTTGTTGATAAAACCTTTTTTGTATTTTACATAAAAAGTCTTAAAATGTAAACAACTTATTAAAAAAAAACCACCACATCATGTAAATAAAGTTGTCATTTACTAAGAATATGTGAATAACTCAATTTTGACAAATTTCAGATAGAGCCTTATAATTGTAAAGTGACGAAATGTGCAAAAAAAAAAATCTTTCTGGGGTACAGCAGCTTGTCTCTGGGGTAGTACCCTTAAAGACAAAAGGAGTAACATATTTGTTATTAGACTATTTTAGTACCTAATGAATAATAATGAGACACCAATGCGTCATCACTCCACTATTGAGTGCTACGTCACCAATTTTGATCCCACTCCAATAATGATTTAAAACCTGGAAGATGAAATTAGCAGACAAAAGCTCAAAATCATCCAGTAATCTCCACAATTAAAGCTAACAGGAGCTAATGTTGTCTTAATTGATGCTCGACACACATAGATCTGTTCAAATCTTTAAAAATGTAGTTAAGGGATTCATAAACCTTTAAGAATAAGATGAATACCTTTAGTGTACGAGCGGGCGCTGCCATTTGAATCTTTTTGACTCAAGACTTTGACAAGGTCTCATTCAGTTCCATTCATTTTTAGATGTTAAAAATAGCTCGTTGTACTGCTTGATGTTGCAAACTGACATTTTCTCATTATATTATTCTGCTTTGTCTGTATAGTAATGCAAACACTGGTTTGTAGAGCATGTAGTTTGACCGTTTTCTGCGGTTTATTGTTCCTAGTCATTTCTCCCATAGGCAAATGATTCAGAAGTTCTAAAACAATCGCAAAAACCAGCGCACTTCCGCATTCAAGAATAAGATCAAAAGCTCCAGTCAAAGCTGTTGACCCTTAAGGATTTGTGAGATTGTACCATTACGATAAGCTTAAAGAGTCTGGACAACTTTTTATCTCTCTAGAACAGGAGTGCTCAAACTCGGTCCTGGAGGGCCGGTGTCCTGCATATTTTACTTCCAGCCCCAATTGAACACACCAGAACCAGCTAATCAAGCTCTTCCTAGGTACAGTATACTAGAAAATTCCAGGCAGGTTTTTTGAAGAAACCCCTTCAGGACCGAGTTTGCCCCCACTTTTAGCAGGGTTTCAAATTGATTCAGTGCCAATATGGAACAAAATACCTTCAGAAGTGACATTTATAACTAGGGAAACCAGATCCAGAACGCCTACTAGCGACAAACCAGCTTGACTGGCAACATGTAGCATAACATTTCCTGGCAGTGTGAACGGGGCTTCAAACCTTCTGGTATTGAACCAGGAACCACTAATAAGCCAACAATGTCCTCAACAACCTTTTTTAAAATAGTGACACAATTCGTCTAGACTGCCACAAAACTGGACTGCGAAAAGCAAGAACTTTCCCAAATCGAGTAAACAGTGGCATGTAGTGGGGGGCATTCAGCTGACAGACAGCCCATTCCTAGTTAGCTGGAAAAGCTATAAAACATTCTCCCACTGAGTGACATGTGCCAGCTTCAGCACTGTCCAGCACTCAGTGTTTTACCAGTGAAAATGTTGTTATGCCATTGGCACCTCCTAAGTGGGCACAAGACACTCTGCCTGTCTTTCAACTGACCACCTTTACCAGCTGCCAGACAACCAACTACTTCAGCAACCAATCAAGAATAAGCATCCCACTCCTTTCCTTAAACCTGAATTTCTCATAACCCCCTGCCCCTGTCCTTGATCTACAATTATAAGAGTTAACTCTTCATTTTTGCTGAAAAAAAGGCAATTTAATGCTTTGAAAGGTTAATGAGTGAATAATTACATTTTTAATGAAGTCTGAAAACAGCTCGACTGAGGGGAAAATGCAGAGAGAATGGAAAGAGTGAGAGAGCAATCTGCCCGTGTCCAGAAGGCCAGTTTAATCCCTGACACCTGTCAAAGTACTCAGACGGTGCAGACCCCCATCGTTCATTAAAGACTGCAGTTGCACAGAAAGGCTTAACCCAAGATCCTCTGCTTTGAGAGAGACCTCTCAGCCCACGGGGAGGTAATCCACACACAACCGAAGATACGATACACTCCTTACGTTCAATAACACATCTGTCGGAGCTGTATTTAGATCGTACCTCACACCTACCGCTCTCTTTCGCAGACTCTGCAGGGTGCTCAGTGAATCAGTAACCGAGAAGTTAAGCAAAGCAGTTTTATGCAGGACACGTCTGCTGCAGCAAAGCATTTAAGCATTATACTTTAAAGGTGAACTCAACATTGGGGGAAACAGAATGGAAAGTGTTAAGAACAAAGGGATATTAAAAAAAAAAACAAGTTAACAAACATAAATGAGCAAGCCTGCAAGCGGGATGTACCAAGTCTTGTTCTGAGATGTCGTCGGCAAGGAATACAGCTGGCGTTCTTCCCAATGTTTCCCCTCAAACATTCCTAGTATCCATCCCCCAAACCTGCGAACCAACATGCTTGCTTCTTGGATCAATAAACTGGCAAGGAGACTTAATTGTTTCCACACACCATTTTTCTACTTCCAGTCAATTGTGCACCTCCCCCTGACTTTGAACTTGACTTGTCACGCAGCCAAAGGTGCAGAATGGAGCAGCCGAAATGTGAAATCAAGGTCACTCTGGTTGGTTATGAACACAGGTATCCATTGGGGTTGACAGGACTGCAGGGGGCCTGGTCTTTAGAGGGGGTTTAGTGGTGGATGAATGAGACAGAAGAAGAGGGGATTACGGGGGCCGGTCGTGAGGGTCTATTGTTCAAGCCTGAGAAAGTGTGTAATGGTTGCATGCTTGCATTCAGAGTATAAGAGAGCATCGACTCCTCAGAGCGACGGGGAACCTTGCAGCAAAGAAGAACGGGTTAGTAGAGTCTTGCTGGGCCCTCTCGAGAGTCTATTAAAAGTCCAGGACACACTCCTTTCATGAGAATTAGCTCATTTTGGTGAAACGATGACTTTGTGTTGGAAAGTTTGATTTTGTATTAGGTTTCTGGCTACTAGGCTGGGTCTTAAAGGGCACATACATGACCCCTTTTTTTATATTTAATATAAGTCTTTTGTGTCAGCAGAATTTGTCTGTAAAGTTTCAGCTCAAAATACCCATCAGATTATTAATTATAGCTGCCTAAATTCGTTCCATTAGAGCTCTAATGAAATTTTTCCTGTTTTTTGCACTGGCCCTTTAAGAATAGTCCTCCCCGCCCACCGTTCCCGTCAGCGTGCCTCAATCTCCGCCCTCGGCTGCGTCAGACACAGACATAACAGGAACAGATGTAAGAGAAGCAGATCTCACTACGTTTGTGAGAAATACAACAGTAAGAACTTTACCAAAGACTGTTTAATGTGTTTGTTAAGGAGTTGCAACAATGAGTCACGCACAATGCAGTTATAGAGTTCGTTCACGCACGCACGCGCACACACACACACACACACACATCGCACGCTTTTGCAAGCAAATATGAAAGGATACGGGCTAATATCCACTGCTGTATGGATATCTGTTATGTTAATGTACACAATAAACCTGATTTAATGTCCAAAAACAGAGATTGAAGCGTATTTTTTGCTGACACACGGCTGTGGTGATAAGTAAAGCTGAAGTAAATCGCTGTAACTCATTAACATGCACGGTTTTAAACACGTGTTAAACTTGTGAAACTCACTCTTGATCACATTTGATGGTGATTGATGACCTTCGCGAACTGAACAGACCTTTTATTCCCAGTTGCTTTGCGCACGTCCTGTCTTGTTGATATGATTATACACATTACTACGGAGACATGTTAATACGCAGCTGTCAATCAATTCGGTGGGCGGGGGGACCGCACTCCTACGTCAAGTTGCGGTCGATCTCAAAACCGCTTCAATTGGTCCACCGTTTTTATGCTGTTAAATTGAAAAAAAAAGGACTGGGTGTGTTTATATCACCCCAAAATGACCGTCTATACACTATACCTACACATATGACTGTCGGAACAGCTCAAAAAGTAGATTTTTCATCAAAGGTGCCCTTTAAAAGACAGACTTGATGTATACCATCTCACAGACTTGCGGTGGCCACAAAAAAAACACACACAGCATGTCCCATGTGTCATTTTATAATACTGAGGGGTGCTCAGGGTGCAGCCACGATGGACCTTTTGTATAGGCCAAATGGATGTAGAATTCCACCAGACAATCTACGAAGCATTACGTCACCAAAATGCAGAGGACCACAAGGGCTTAAGGCAACATTTTGGACAAGGCCCTAAACCAGAGAAAAGTGTCGGCAAACTGCCTCTCTCAGAGCAAACTGCTGCAAGGAGCTACTAAAATGCAAATCCTTTCCAGTCTGTGAATGCAATCATCTCACAGGCCTTGAGCCCAGTCCACCAACACCAAATATATTCAATTGAATGTATCTAAATTTCTATAGTGCTTTTACAATGTAGATGGTGTCAAAGCATTTTAACATAGAAGTTCTAGAAAATTGGAACTGTGTCAGTCCAGTTTTCAGAGTTGAAGTTCAGTTCAGTGTGGTTTAATTTCCAATGCTGAAAGATCAAACACTTAAGAGCAAATCCATCGATGCACAGCTCCACAAGTTCCAAATCAAGCAAGCTAGTGGCAACAGTGGCGAGGAACAAGCTTCACCAATTGACGAAAGTGAATGTGGAAAAAAAAAAACCTTAGTTCACACAACCGATGCTCCTCTGGCCAAACTTCTTGTGCAGAACTGCGCTCTAGGCACCGGAGGCTAGAGAATGCTGGACCTAAATCGTGCAGAAGCTGTAGGTATAAGTAGGTCAACGTTGAGTGTTCAGGCTGGCCCATGGGATCAATGTGCAGGCTTGTCTGTAGCCAGTCTTTTTACAAGGAAACGTTGCTAATTAATCCTGTCATTCAGGAATGAATCTGGATCAGTACAAAGGTGGGAACTAGACTGCATAATTACTTGCATTCATTAAAATACTTGCAGAAAGAAGATAAAAGAAGTAATGAAAGAGGGCACCCTCAACTCCTTTGTGTCCATGCTAAAGGACACACTCTTGTGAGGCTGAACAGTGGGCAAGCGAGAAGACACAAAGCATGTGTTCAGGTCTCCCCCTTTGGCCTTTTCACCTCACTCTCACGTAGTAAATTTTTAAACGGCTCTCTCCACACTTAAGTGTCTGTTCTCACTCTTGGATACTCACCCCTGCAGACCATTAAACTTTAACGGTATGTATGTTTCAAATGGCACAGACCCCGAGGAACCACCACAGAGAATGAGAGCCTCAGACCATTCTTTTTGCAAGACAAAGTGCACAGAGAGAAGAAATGGTTAAAAAAAAAGGCACAGTCTAGAATAACTTGGCTTATTTTAACCTTTTTATTTATTTAATTTTATTTAAGCTCTTCACTTCGTTGATGATTTTGCAGTCGTCTTTTCCTGTAATTGACACAATGGAAATCCAGACCACAAGAACCTGAACCCATAACCCAATTTCCACCACTTAGCGTAAACCTCAACCCAAAAGCCAATCTACTCATTTGAGGAAGCCCAGTCTGCGAACGTTCCACTGTTTCCTTCTTACCCCTTCCCAAAAAAAAAAAAAAAAAAAAAAAAAAAAAAGGCTGGTGCGGTTTTAACTGAAAATAACCATCGGAATAACACAGCTGCTTATTCCCAAGCAAATCAAAAGATGAGCCATCAGCGCAAACCACGACGAAGACATATTTCATGTAGTAATTACAATCATGGCCAACAACAGAATGTTAATTGGGGGAATTAACGTGGTATATTATGACATGCAGTGACTGCAATTTAAAGATCAAAGTTTGGGACAGTTCTTTGGAAAGGCTTTTTAATCTCGCTCCCCCCCTTCAGCCCATCCCTTCAAGTTGTGAATGCCTCAGTCAGTCGCCTCTGATTTTAATTTCCCTAAAGAAGACGGATGGAAATTTTTAATGAACATGTTTATGAACAACGTGTTGTGCAGAAAGAAGCAGTTTGGTACTGGCCAAGGCCAGAGCTTGATACATTGTAGCACTCCTAGTCAGGAGTTAGAAGACCACAACAAGATCTTTTCTTTCCCACCAGAAATGTTTCATTCCTGGAATTTAGCACAAATGTGAGTGTCGGTGCACTGAGAGGAATAAAACTGTCTGTTGAGAAGACTAAGGCCCCGTTTACACTAATGCGTTTTAATTTTAAAATGCATAAGTTTTGCTACGGTTACGCCATTCGTCCACACTATGCTGGAGTTTTCGAGCCCCGAAAACGAAGCGTTTTGGAAACGCTGGAGAGGCCGTTTTCATTCTAAAACACTGCTGCTCCGTCTTAGTGTGGATGGGGGAAACGGAGACATCTGAAAACGGAGGCGTGGCTGCTGGATACAGAAATGGGAGCGTTGTTTGAACTATTGTCCGTTTTAGGCGCTATTGTGCAGTTAAACTCTGCCTTTTGTACTACAACAGCTGCATATATTCGCAAGAGGCTAGCTATTGTTCGAGCACTCGCTAATCGCTCGCGTTTCAAGCGGCGGAAGCCCTATTTAGATCGCTGATTTTGGGTTACACCAGGAAGAACCAGCGAGACACATGCTTCCTGTTTATACTTAAACGCGCATGCCCAGAGTGGGCGAATGGTAACGTGATATATGTTTTTCGTGGAGTAGTGTGGACGGAAATATGTTCAGAAACGCTAGTGTGGACACAGATCGTTTTCATGCTAAAACGCCGTTTTAAAACTGAAACGCACTAGTGTAAACGGGGCCTACGACACAGTCTCTGACACATTCGCTCTGTGTGTGTGTGTGTGTGTGTGTGTGTGTGTGTAACAGGTGTCATTCAGCAGAATGATTTTAATAAACTACTTTTTTGCTTTGCTCTAACCTAACTTGTCTGACTGAAGTAGTTTTAGCAGATTTCCACAAGACGCCTTCGCAAACTGGAGTTATGAGGCAGCGCAATTAAAAGACTATTCTAGGATAGCAGGCTTGCCATTCAAGGCCAAAACCACTCACGGGTATCTCTTAAAAAAAAAAAAGAAAATAAAGCAAGGGGGGG
>CAIGQQ010038083.1:4227202-4239507 GCA_903798035.1 Danio albolineatus
GTCAACCACAACCAACCAACCAACCAATCGACTACTAATCAACCAAAGAACCATCTAAATCAACCAAATAACAAACCAATCATCTAATTGACCAAATAACTATCTAATCAACCACAACCAACCAACCAACCAACCAACCAAGCAACCAACCAACAAGTAAGCTAAACAACAACGAAAAACTAAGCCAAATTCAGTCAACTGACAAACTGGTGTTCCAAACCCAGGACCTGCCTTTAAAGATGATAAATATGAGTATTTAAACAATAGTGATTCTAAATTTAGTTAACTTCTGCAATCAGATGATATATGACGAGCTTTTCCGGAGCTCTGTTTTTCCAGCAGTACTCAAAACAATAGTTAAACTTCCCTCCTTAACAAACTTGAGCAATCCAGCTCAGTCTTCACGTGTATGATCCTGACCTCTGCAATATTTCATCTCCCAGAGCTTTCCACGAATAACAAACAGGAGGTACGCATCTATGGCCATATAAGACTACAGCTATACATCCAACAGCCTGCTGCCTCCATCTCCGTTTGACAAGATTTCTCCAGTATTTATATGACTCAGCAGCAGAGGAACGTAAACAGACACTGATTAGTGTATCAAGCTGTAATTAGTGTTAAGGGGCTTATGGGTTATTAAAGTGAGGATTTGAGACATGTTTCTAAAACACGTCCACCATCCCCCACAAAGAGCCACACAGGCAGTCAATAGCACTCGACTTAGTCTGTATTTGACGGAGTGCGAAGCGATTATACAGAGATCTGCTGGAAGAGCTTGAGTCACTGCAGGTCATTTGAGGTTAATAGGCCTTGCTTGGTAAAAAGGATGTGGTTTAGTAAAAAAAAAGCCACGTTTCTCTATGAGTTTCTCTATAAGTCTGCATTCTCTATGGGACGACCCTGACTAAGTTTCCGTGACAGAAAATGGTGAAATGGTTTGGTCCACAGTGCATTTGGAGGCTTAGCTTTAATGAAAGGACAGTAATTCAAGGTTACACGCTGGGAATCTTTCTCTTTTAAACTGAAGTGTATGAACTATGCTGAACACCACCAACTGACATGGAGCCAGTGTTACTACACTATTATTTATTAACGCTGTAAATTACCAAGAATCTGATGCTATATCACAATTACAGGTATCATGTGATACGATATATTGTTTGTTATGGAGACGATGACTAAGTTTACATGTACATCAGTAATTGAATTATTTGGCTCAATCCAAATAACACAACAATACGATTATGGTTTTTACATGAGCTGATTTTTAAATGTTTCTTTCATGATCCCGTTTTACATGTTATAGCAATTCGATCGACGTCATTGTGTCTACATTTCCTTCAGAGCTTCATCTAGTTTTGGGTGTTTCATCTTTAATTTGTTGACTTTAATTGTAGTTTGGCACTTTCACTTTCAATCAGGAACATTTCATTTCATTTTAACACCGCACACCGTATGGGGAAAAAAACTCTGCATTTCACAATGCAGGTGTCTGTGGTCCTTCACTGACTCGGTAGGAGCAGAGAATAGTGTTAAATAGCAGACTATTCGGTCGCAAACTGCCGCGAAAATCCTACATGACGGTAATAGTTTTATTGCGGTGTTTACATGTCAGCACTTTAATAATGCACCTAAAATCGGCATACTCCACATGTCTTGATTTGATTTCTGTTTAGTTCGATTATGACGTTAGTCGGATTAAGGTCATCCCCAAAAAAAAAAAAAAAAAAAAAAAAAACGCTGTTTACATGGCAGACTCTTAATCAAACTATCAAAGTATTGTCTAAATCATATTAAAATCCAATTATTGGTGTCCAGGTAAATGTACTCAATGTTTTTTTGGGACATAAAAGTCCAAACATGATAGAGCTGCACCATATTGGAAAAATCTGATATTGCAATTTTTATTTTTCTGCAATAAATATTGCGATATGAATACAGTTAGTATAGTACCGTTTTTGGGAAGTCTAACAGTATTCAGGTACAGAAATTGAATAATCACAATGCAAATAAATGCTTTTCTGACTCATTTGTAGTCTAAAGTAAAAATATTGTTTCGTTTTAAATAAATTTAAATAAAATGATCTGCCAGTTGTGCAAGTATTAAAAAAATGTCTTATTTTCACTTTTGAAATGTAGATACTTGGACTAGAAACAAAAATTATATTTTTTTCATTTTTTATTTTGCATAAATCATATCAATTCCATATAAATACAGCAACTAAATATAATTTTCTAGCTCATCAACTATAATTTAGACTCAACATTGCATGTCTTCCGATGTGACTATTGCGATTATGCACATTGTGATATAGATGCTGAAACAATACATTTTGCAGCCCTAGTTTATCATATGCAAAAAAAATTGGAGCCAAACAAAAATAAATCAAAAACAAACAATAAAAATAAATGTTTACAAGCAGTGCTTGGCTGGGGCTATTTTGCCAACCAATGTGTTCCTAAATCCAATAATAAATCTATGCTACTAACCACTGGTCTTTATATAGCAAAGGATTGACTCAGAATTGCTTGTATCATTACCACAAGTACGTAAATATCAGATAAATATTTCATTAGAATAATAAAATGTTAAATTCATCCAATCCATGTACACTAAAACTAATTAAATGCATGAAAAACTAATTAAATGCTAGCTAGTAATGTATGCAATTGACTGACATTAGTAAAAGTATCGGTATTAGCTCCAAAAAGATTATATCGGTTAATGTCTACTCAGCTTCATATTTATTAAAGTTTTAGTTTTAGAAAATGTATAAACTACTTAAAATTTTAAACTGTTTAGTTCATAGACAATATTTTTCATTTAGGTTTAAGGTTTTTTTTGTGTGTAATATTTGTATTTTCCTTTAATTCTATTTTAATATATTATAATTTCTTGAACTGTACTTCAATTAACGAAAGATTCTTTCAACAATGGCTTAAGTTACCATGCTATACAACAAAGAAACCTGTTCACACTGCCATTTTTCAAACAGTAAAAAGCCATTCATGAAGCAAAACCACACAAAGAAAAAGCATAATAAAAACACTCAACTCAACTAAAAGACTTCTAAAGATACACATTTTTTTGTGTGCAAAACTGGTTTTGTTTTGCGTTTATACGATATGCCAGTTGGCTGTGTTAGATGTCAATCATTCGGGACACGGACTGACGTGCGATGACACAATAGAGAAGAACCCCAATCATTGCGCTGCAGGACGGTGGAACACTATATAAGAAAAACGCTGCATCAGTTCGGGATGGCCGGAATTTTGTGTGAACTTGAGCTGTGTTTGACATTTGTTTTCTGTGTGTGTTTCTTCCCCTTTTGCTTTGGTCCATTGTTTGATTAACTTTTGTTGGTGTGCTTGGTTTGCCATGTAATAGACTACTGAAACGTTTTGTTTCAAACTCTCTTGAGAACTGGATTGTGAACATCGTATCTGTGTATTATTCTGGATGGAGAAGAGGGAATAGGTATGCTCTGTCACGTGATGTACATGGTGCACACGCAGCATTCTTTTAGTTATATATACACACTAGGTTACGGATTTGTGCTACACTTGTAAGTTTTGCTTTGGAAGGAGAGAGTAAGATACGACGTCTTGGATGTTGATGGTTTACTGTTTGTTTTATTTTGTAGTTATAGGGGAAGAGTTTAATGTGTTAGTTCGTTGATTTTTTTATTCTTTTCTTTTGTTTATCACTGTCCCCTTCCCTTTGTCCTCCTTACATCTGTTAAACTTGGTTAAATTTTTTTTTTTTTTGTGAAACCGTTGTCTTATTTCTAACTACTTTTGTGTGAAACTATATTTCTATAAGCATTTAAATATACACAGCTTGTTTATAACAAACAAGTTCACATAAATAGCTCTTTTGTGTCTTGTTGTTCCTCATCTATTGTAAATGGCAGCAATGATAATAACTGGCTTAATGTTTTTCTTTTTGTCCCTCCTTGACCATTAAAAAGTAACGAAAAAGGAATGTAACATGGTAAAATCTGCACATTCTAAAAAATGCCTGGTTATTTCAGCCCAATTTGGGGGTGTAATAGGGACTAACCCATAGTAACTAATTAAATTAATAGGACCAAATTTAACACAATGTTTGGATTAGTCCATATTTTACCTGATTTCAGTTTAAATGACTCAACATTTTTTAGGTTGTATTGTTAGGTGAACATTCCCTTTACAGCTAACAATTACCTCTGCACTGCTCAAACAAAAAACAACACTTTCCCTTGAACGTCAGTCATCGCTTCTTTATGGGCATCAGTTTCTAGCTTGTTTCCGAACCCGCCAGCAGCTGTTGCTCATATTACACTGTTTCAGCCTCAAGCAAACCCTTCCATGTCCTATCAGAGGCAGAAGCGGCTCTTGGCAGTCAAACAGGCGGCCCTTCCACATGGCCTCCCCTTCAATAAACAAACAAGCTGCACATTGAGCTCATCCAGAGCTGAACCTCCGCTCCATCAGCAGCTAGTGATGCATACACAAGCAGAAGCAGCACGCGGGGGCCACGGCACCGGGTCTGAGGGGCCTTTTAAAGCTGCTGGAGGAATGAGCAGGTGGTGAAGGACAGACTCACCTGCGCTGGGTGGAGGAGCTGCAGGGTTAATGAGAGACCTGCTGCTGCTACCACTTCACTTATTATTCTGACGACTGACGTTTACAAGAAAACAATGACAGCTTCACCACATCCAAGTTCAAATGCATTCATAGACAGACGGGTCTGGATAGACTTAGACATGCACATAAATCTAAATAGATGCTTCTAGAAAGAAAAATAAATGGAAATAAAAAAAAACTCATTGCATTGGGGAAACGTAACCTTTTGTTTTATGCTCAAAACCTAATAAATTTATTTATTTATTTATTTTTATTTTTTTTTTTTCTCAAATCCTACCTCTCCCCTAACCCTACCTCGCATTGGGAGATCATTCCTAAATGAATAGGAATCAAAATTAGCCGCTAAATCAAAAGTTACGAATTAGCTCGAAATTGCGTTGGATAAATGTCATGTCTAGTCAGACACAAAGTTATAAGCTGCGTCCCAAATGACACACTATACACTATGCACTATGTACTTATGCACTTACACACTCAACAGCATAGTATATGTATGTAGTGCTGTCCCAAATGGAGCACTAATGGCTTTTTCACTAAGCGGAAGTTCAAACCGTTTCCACGATGACGTTTGACGGTTGCCAAATTCATTGAATAAATGACCAAAATACCTAATAATACCTGGCATGAGTACAACCACATTCACCATCGGGAGGCACTATGATGACTCTCGTAGGAGAAATTTGCTTTCACAATCCAAAATAAATAGAGTTATCCAACACGATAGCTCCGCCGTTGAGTGCGTGAAGTGTCCATCATTACACACTTCATATTACCAGTTGAATGAGTGCATCATCCGGGTAATTAAAGTGCACTTATTATGTTTACAGTTTTCAGTGTGAACGCACTACTTACACTATTTATACTTCAAAATGGCGTAGAATAGTGCATAAGTATGCGATTTGGGACACAGCTATAGAAAGACAAATATAAATAAATGCTCAAGGCAAGCCAGCTGCATCTCCACTATGCTTTAATTCAACAAAATGTTTATGCAAATTGAAAATAAGCCTACACTGTTAACAATTTCCTCTAATATCTATGTTCCTGTGAAATCTGGCAGTTTGCCAGTAATTTATATAAATCAATTACAGCAAAAATACTGTATTTGCATTTCCAGCACCATTTATATTTCTGCATATGCATTTTCAGTGTTGTATATCTTTACTGTAAAATATAGTCTTTTTCATTTTAACTTTAAAATAAAGTAACTGTCACGGTTCATGGATCTGTATGTTCCTTTCTGTGTGTCTGTGTGCGTATGCTTGTGGGTGAGTTATCTGGTTAGTGTGAGTGTGTTTGTTTGGGTATAGTAGTCTAGCTCTTTCTGGTGTTTTTTTTTTTTTTTTTGTAAATTTTTCTACAAACTTTATTCACAAGTATTAAAGAGCAATGCTTGGAGCATCATTTGACAAACAAGACGACAAAGTGATGAAATTCAAGATAGGAAATCCAAGATAAGAAAACGTATTGCTTAGATCACGTTCAAAACCGACGCTGTGACTTGAAGTCATTCTAAAATATGAGGTATACATCTTTTGGCATTGAAGATGATTTTCTAATACTGGATTTCTTTGCTAACACGAGAGGAAACAAACAGATAGAGAAACCACATAACCAGCCGTCAGTCTACACAAACCGAGGCTCGACACAAAAACAAACAGAAATAATGCAAATCATTCGTCAGCGATTGCCAGACTGAAAATGCCTGAAGCTAATCTCAATTTCTTTCCCAACAAGAACAACAACACACACATAACCTGAGAGTGAAATAAAACGTTACACTACGGACGATGTACAAAATCAAAAACTAACAAAGACAAAAAATATATAATGAAAAAAAAAAGTAACAGAGTTTATCCTTAGAAAAAAAAAAAAAAAAAAAACACCAGACAGCTAGACTACTATACCCAAACAAACACACTCACACTAACCAGATAACTCACCCACAAGCATACGCACACAGACACACAGAAAGGAACATACAGATCCATGAACCGTTACAGTAACATACAACAAACCACAAAACGTCAACAGTGTAATATAAACGTGTCAATTTTAATAATAATTCCCGTCCTCGTCCACCACCAGTGTGCAGCATCCACCTGGATGTTGCAACCGCAGCTATATTGCGCCAGACCCCGAACCACACACCAGTGCGCAAATTTGGCCAGGATACCGGGGTTAAACCCTTACTCTTTTTCAAAGGACATCCTGGGACTTTTAAATGACCAGAGAGAGTCAGGACCTCAGTTTAACATCCCCCTTGAAAGATGGTGCTCACTAAGCAGTATAGAGTCCCCAACAATATAATGGGGCGTTAGGACCCACACAGGTTAGTGAGACCACAGGTTGAGCGCCCCCTGCTGGTCTCACTAACACCACTACAACACTGGTCTCACTAACAGTTCCAGCAGAAACCTAGCTTTCCCATGTGGTCTTTACTCACTGGGCGCAGCCATGCTTAGCTTGAGTGGGTGACCATGTGAGAGTTGCAGAGAGCTAGCTGCTGGCGATATATCAATCATGATATAACTAATCTTATATCCTGATTATGATATATATAGTACCTTTTCTTCACCTTCAGACAATTAATAGTTCTACATGTAAATTATTATATCTTTATTACATTTTAAAAGCGTTTACTCAAAAATATACTCATTCATTTGTGATGATCTTTCTCATTATATTCAGAACTTCTGGCCAAATGTTTGATTAAGAATGTAGAAATATTAAATAAAATGGTAATGAAACATAATCCTTTTCAAAAACTAAGATGTACATGCTCAACACACAAAATGTAAACAAACATCATACTCTCAAGTAGGCAGCACAATTGATCATTTCAGCATCGCTATTGCAATGTGTGAATACCCAAAAGTCACACTGCAGGACAAGCAATGTGGAGTCAGGATTATAGTTGACTAGGAACAACATTTCAGAATATTTTGAGTGATTTCAGTTTAACCATAATAAGCCAAAGTTTGTCAGTAGCTTGTGTTTTTAAGGCCTGTTTAAACATTTTAAGCAAGTTAAAAAGCATTTGGGCACAAGGAATCATTATGTTTGTAGTTCTAACAAAGATTATTCGTATTTAACTATTTGCATAATGAAAAATATACAGCTTTATTGTACATTTGATTATTTTATTTCTGTAGCTGTGTACTGTTAGACTCCTTAATTTCTATATTTTCTCTACTTTATCTCTTTATTTATCATATATATATATATTATGCACTTACTAACAAAATCATCCCAATCAATCGAAAATTAAGTGCGCTTGTGGGGAAAAAAACAATTTGCAATATAAATCACAGAAAATGTAAATATCGCAATGTACATTTTATCCAATATCACGCATCCCTACTTTCAATCTTGCAGCATTCATACCATGATGTTATTCACATTTCTGCCTGCATATTATCATCATGTCTATTCCTAAAAACTGGTTACCTTAGACATGATCCAGCAGGTGATTTAAAAAAAAGTTTATCTGTTTCTTTGGAAATTCTCAATCCACTGTTAAAGCACTTGGATAGATGGAAAGACAGATCAACAGAAAAACACAGATTAGACCGACAGGTATGCAGATAAGATACATTTACAGAAATCTAGACAAATAGATACAGATCAGGCTGACAGAGTTAGACAGATACAGATTAGAGATACAGATTTTACACATGCAAATTAGACAGACAAGATCTAGATAATATTAAACAGACAGACAGGCAGAGATCTAGACTAAAGTACAGACAAAGATAGAGAGATATAGACCAACTATGCCTTTTAGCTTAGAGAAGCATTTAATAATGTTAAAGTATGGTGAATTTGACAAAAACTGTCCACTGTTCACTTTATTAAAGAAATAAATCATCTATCCCAACAATGCAATGTCAACAGAAGTAGCTCATAATGTTTAACCACGATACACTGTACAACTGCACAGGAACTAAACCGAATGAACACCAGAATCGACATCTGGCTTAAAGTTTAACCGGCAGCAACAATGCTAAACAGTGAAAAAGGAGACACGTCACGCTTTTCCGCAGCAGTAATCGCACAGACGGTATGAAGCGTCTCTAATTGCCCAGACACATCTATCCAGAATGCTCTCAAAAGATGCGACCTCTCGTGCTCGTACAAGCCTTAAGCTGATAAACCCTTTCATTTCATCCAGCCTCGGGATCAATTCCCCCACACTTTCCAAAGCTGCAGAGAAAATGATTAATCAAAACAGCGATTACGGCCATCCACAAAGTCACACAGACTCCCCACTGTTCGCTCTCAGCGGGAGACCACCGCCGGCCGATGCGCTCATAGGGGGGGAAAAAAAAGCCTTCGATTCTTCTGCTTCGTTTACAACAGAAACTACTCAGCCTAATTCATGCAAGATTATTCCCACCATCGGAAGAGCCGATAAATCCATTTTCCACCTCACCACAAAATAGAAATGATGAATAAATTAATCGCAGATCATGCATTTTGGTGGAAATAAACATTATAGCTTTGCATGACTATATTGTGATTAGTATAGTTTAAGTTTTTACAGAGTTATAAGTCCAAGGCACTTGAAATGTAAGTGAAAGTGAGGTGAAGTTTAAGATTTTGAATTTTTTCACTTATATTTCGAGTGCCTTGGACTTTGATTTCATCGTTTATCCTTATGAAACCCTTACCCAAAAACACAACAAAGACACATTAACTGCCCCTGAAGCACTTTTTGTTTGATTTTGGATTAGTATACGTTTTATTTAATGACATACATTGTAAAAAATCCTGGGTTCAAACACAATTTAAGTTAACTGTTTTTACAAACTGAAGTGGATTGAACATAAAACAATTAAGTTGTCCCCTCAAGAATTGTGTTGATTCAGCTCATTTTAAACAAGTGGCCTGCCCAAAAATTATTTTTAGGGCATGTGCTCAGGAAAAAAAAACAGTAATACACAGGACATACATTTATAAAAACTAATATATATGTGGCTATTACACAAATGTACTTGTGCAACATACAGTAAGGCTGATTTTGTGGTCCAGGGTCACATATAATCAAAGATTATTAAATAGTATCAAAACCTACTATGATATTTTTAAAGATTCCACATGTTGTTTACAAGGGACTTGAAATACCGGTAATAAACTTATGATACAATGGCTTCGGTTTTACAGTATCAATTTGAATCAGAGTCATTTGAAAGTACATGAGAAGTGGATTTGATTTCTTGCAGAAAACAATGTTTACAAAACACACCAAACTCTTTTTCAGGCCTCAGCTACAATGACAGTGCATGAAGTCGACGTGGTTCACAATCGGCAAATGAAAAACATATGCAGACATAAGAATCAACTATTGGAAAAAATTCATTTCAGATGTCTGCAAAAGTGATTTATTAAACATTTTTTTATTCAAGAACTGGTTTTAATGGTCACCCCAGCTGTGTTTTTGAACAATTGATTCTCAGTGTCAGTTCGTAATCCTCAATCAAGCAGCGAATCAGCAGAACAGAACAGCTGGAGCGACACCATTCATCTTCTGCAGCACTTAGATTAAGTCTCAGTGCTGCAAGCTTGGGAAAGACCAATCCTCAAGGTCTGTTCAATAAAATAATTTCATTTGTCATAGCTTTGATAATTCAAATGACAAATGCCATTTAGTTCTTCCAAAAATATCAATAATCCACTTCGGTACTGGCATATTATTGCAACTTCTTTTATTTGTAGAACCAAAATGGCTCATTTGCTGCATTGAGGTTACAATAATAGGCCGCAGGACAACTGTTTGTCTGTAGTGGCAACATCCCGCTCTCCTTATGCCTGGATTTAAAAAATAGCCTAGCATTTACTAACACAGACTATATTTGAAGTATTTGGAAGTAATTAGCATTTTCCTCATGTAGAAAAACATCATAAGAACAATTCTTAGTGGCTCAATGTCTCACAACAGAAGGCCAAACACAAACACTTTATTGATATAGTATACAACCAAGCACATGTGGTCAGAACACGAATCGCAGGTAATAGAGTGTTAAGAGTTTCTCCCAAAGAAACCTATGGGTGACGTCACGGATTCTACATCCATATTTTTACAGTCTATGGTCTGCACTTGCGATGTAAAGCCACATAAATTATTTTATTGACTGACTGTTAACCATTTATAAGAAAAGGATGAGTAAAAGTGGACTAATGCAGCCTTTTCATGCTTGATCAGATCTATCCAAAAATTTTATTTCCAATCAGAACCTAAAAATTGATTGACTTTAGTTTACATCTACACCATGTTGTCAAAGCAGTGGATATTTACATTTATACAACAGTTCTGTCTGGTTCTAAAAACTGATTGGTTTGTACCCGTGCGATATTCTGCAATAACAGCACTCTTGCAGCCTTTTCACTCCTGTGTATTAATCTGCCCACATAGAGTGACAGCAGATGAATAAACTCACTACAGTTTGACATACATTGCAGCTGTTGGACAACATAATGTACTTTTGAGGCTTTTTTAGTGGAGAATGTAGTTGTTTAGATTGCAGCTATGCAGTTTACTTATAAGGATAGTTCCTATTTTAAATATTTATAATTTCGGAGATCGGTGGCCATCAGCCTATCATACTGAGCAGAGCAACGACTGTTCTGCCACAAGAAGGCGACAGAGACCGTATAATAAGTCATTAGGGGGTAAAACTCAGCATTTTCTTTTTGTATTTCAAACAGCTGATCAAATCAATAGAGGACATTCTAAATCGATCGCTCTCTTTTGTATTTTGTAGGGCTGTATTTATACCATAGCCTAGTAATTTACTACTGTTTGCTTTGCTTTGGCTTTTTGGGGGTTAATTATTGTGATCTCCCGATTGCAACAGAGAATATCTCTGCAGACTGATGGCATTGCATGTGAGCAAAATCACCTGTTTTGTCAACACTTTAGATATTAATCTAAAGAATCGTTCAAAAGTAGGGGTGTCAAAATTAATTGTTTCTTCGGTGCACCGCGATGCAGACATGGACAATTCGGTATTGGTTCAGTAATAGATCATAACCGGTTATTATATACTGATGTCATTCATCTCATGCTGTCTCCGAAGCTTACTATGGCGAGGGAGACGAGAGCGAGTATTTACAACGCTCAAACTACCTAAAAATTCAAAAACTGTGCACAATTTCACTGTGTGACTGTTTGCTGGACAGTCTTTACTGACACTTACGGCAGAAGTCCCTATTTCACTGCAATTGAGGAAATGAAAGTACTCCTTTTCTCTCTCTCTGGCCCATCTGACCTGCTGGTGTGACCTTTCCTCTCCTCTCGGCGGTTACAGCGATACTTCTGGATACAGACACGAGTGCGTGTCTGCAGAGTTTTCTCCTCCACGTTTATCACGGATCAGCTGTGATCGCCGCTGCCGTTTATCATAGGTGAACAGTGCCAGAGCGTTAGAGCCAATCGCAGCCCTTCCTGTTGAGCGTGTGACCAATCATAGGGGTGTAATAATGAACTCACGAGTTAAGGCTCAGAAAGCCAGCAAGATATTTATATTTCTTTATTTGCTGTGAATGCTATTATGTTGTTCTGTGCATGTACTTCAGTTTTTAAAGCTACAGTTTATACACTGTATCTGACTGTTTGTATTAAAGGACAAAATTGTATTACAAGTATATTATATATATATATATATATATAT
>CAIGQQ010038083.1:4239907-4252998 GCA_903798035.1 Danio albolineatus
TATGAATGCTGTTATGTTGTTCTGTGCATGTACTTGAGTTTTTCAAAGGTAGTTTATATATCTGACTGTATTAAAGTACAAAATTGTGTTACAAATACTATACAAATATATTTATACATTTTAATACAAGAATTATTTTGACATGAAGAAAATATAAAACTGTGTATGGAAGTGCATCATTAATGCACCGTGATGCACCGAGATATCGAATTGAACTGAATCGATGGCATGATAATCGTAACCGAACTGAACCGTGAGACCAGTGTAGGTTCACACCTTTAAAAAAAAAGTGACTTGTTTTTAAGCTACAGTTTCTGCTGTTCTGACGGTCAGCTGCTGATGTGAATGAGTGGTGGAAGAAGATAGTTCCACGTAAAAAAGGTTTTTTGAGACTCTGTTTGATTTGCTCTTTCATATACACACTATTATGCCGTCGAACTGTTGTATAAATTCACTACCACACTTGTTTACTGGTGGGACACTAAGGCTCTCGGCCTGGAACGCACGCCCCCCACCAGTGCCGAAATACAGTCATATCGCACTGCAACGAGCGTGATATTGCTCATATATAAATCATTTTAAACACATTTGAAGTTTTATAAACAGCAAAATTATAAAATTTAGTATTCAACTGAAATTGATCCGCATTAAAGCCGATTATCAAGACAGATATATGCACTGAATGCTTTTTCGGTTGTCAATGAATGGCAAGCATTCGTTTAATACATTTTGACATGAATAAGATTTCCTCAAGAACTAGGCTAGAATAAACCTCGTGTCCTCCATAAATAAAATGATGATGCAATGCCCTAGTAATTTGAGACTTCGCAAGGGTGATTTAGAACATTTCTTGGCGAGGTCTAGCGTACATCATCACCAGAGAAGTCTTGTCATTTCCATAGGAAAATTGGGTTAAGAAATTCCAGCATAAACAAGAATCATGCGAGCAAATGAATCTGTGCAAATGTGATCATTAACAAGCACTTAGAAACAAGAATTTCCATTTCTTGCATTACTGCGCATTATACTATTGAGTTATGAGCAATTCCAGCATTGTGGATGTGACATTTGCAGTAAAAACTTAAAACATAAACGCTCAGAGAAAGTATATGTTAATATTATATTGAAACATCTGTCTATGTTTTCCAAACAACTAACCACAACATTATGGGATCAGAAAATATCAATCTGTAAACATTTTTAATATTTTAGAAGAGGAAAATAAACATCCGTTATGGATGTGACCAAATCATTTACAGTATACAACATTCTTTGTAGCAATTCTGTGAATTAAACTGCACAAGCAAAGAGAAATAATGCTGATCAAAAAGATAACAATTAACTCACTATGAGACAAAAATCGTTGACTTCGGCACGTTCGCCTCACAGCAAGAAGGTCGCTGGTTCGATCCCCGGCTGGGCCAGTTGGCATTTCTGTGTGGAGTTTGCATGTTCTCCCCGTGGTTGCGTGGGTTTCCTCCGGGTGCTCCGGTTTCCCCCACAGTCCAAAGACATGCGGTACAGGTGAATTGGGTAAGCTAAATTGTCCATAGTGTATGTGTGTGAATGACAATGTATGGATGTGTTTCCCAGAGATGGGTTGTGGCTGGAAGGGCATCCGCTGCGTAAAACAAATGCTGGATAAGTTGGCGGTTCATTCCGCTGTGGCGACCCCAGATTAATAAAGGGACTAAGCCGAAAAGAAAATGAATGAATGAAAGAACGAAAACATTGACAGACATTTTTGTGTATTTTACAGTACTATAAAACACAAGCCTTCACAAGAAACCTAGAAAGGGGTTCGCAATTTTGGTGAGAACTCTCTGCGCTGAATTGTTCTTATTTGTTACTCCTGCCTGATAGGCCCAGTTTACACTGCCAGTGAAATGTGACCCAATTCCGATTTTTTTGCTCACATGCGACACAGATCGGATCTGTTCTATGACTGTGTAAACACGAAATAAACGCAAGCGTTCGGATATTCAGTGATCTGTTTCAGGCTCCTTCATATGTGGAAATAAATCAGATATAAATCAGATATGTGACAATGCGACTGTCATGTAAACAGCCAGATCGAATTTATTGAGGCATTCCATTTTGTACGTCATTCAACTTGCGACAATGTGGTACTTCTCCACGGATTAATGACGTAGAAGGAAGAGCGTGTGTGGAGACGCGGAAAACAGTAAAAAAATGGAGGAAACATAGAGGAGGAAAGTGGTCAGTGGTCGACGGCAGAAGTTGCCTGTCTTCTTGCCCTGTGGGGAGATGACTCAGTGGAGAACACCAAATATAAACCATAAGCGCAAGCTGAGATGACAGCCCTTTCCCTCCTCCTTCTCAAAATCATTTTAAAGTTGGGTAAACTTCATATATTTCGCAGAGCAAGACAATTTCTTCCATTGTGGTTATTGTGGCGCAGATGCTAGAACCCGCAGTTACGCATGCGCGACATTGTAAATTATATGGCAAGTGTAAACACGTGAATCGGACAGGCAAAAAAAATAAAAAATCAGATATAGGCAACAAATCGAATCTCGGCATCAAGACCTGACAGTGTAAACAGGGCTTTACTCTTATGTTACTACAATCTCAATTGACATTTGTTTAACACATTTGTTTAAACTTTCTGGTGTTGTTAAGTATGTCAACGTGGTGTATCCTTCCCAGTAAACGCCTCTTTGGTCTTACCCCTACATAACCTTCTACTAAAAACTCTCTCTGTTGTTAACATTTCATTTTAGCACACACTTACAGCCCTGCATTCTGGAAATTCTCCGTCGATTCCCACAATTCCATCACAAGACACCAATTGTGAAGTACTGAGGGCTCACAGTTGTCAGAGCAGAAACCTTTCAGTCTGCTGCAAGTCCAAGCCACTGGATGAAAACTCAATTATCGGGCCCGTCCTGCTCTCTCCACTGTGCCAACAAACACTAACAACAGATCTGCAATCTGATAACATCAATCCCATAGAAAAAGAGATGCATCACACAAGAGGATTTGCATTGTTTTGTTTTTTCACTTTATAAAAATAAAGAGGATTTTCCTGGAGAAGGCTCAGGACTGTGGGTTATTGAGAGCAGCATGCAAGCCGTAAGGATTGTATGACATACTTTGACGAAACACCAGACGTATAACAAAATCAATAAAAAGCAGATGGAATTTTATTTGACACTATACAACGAAAGCTGCCAGGGGGAAAATACTTCCAGGTTCCAGCGGCCGCAAGCACTTTCTGCACAAATGTTAAAAACACATCCGCAGATGATATGCTAATAAAAAGAAAAGAAATGCAAGTGACAGATGGTGGAAACATCCTTTAATGCTTTCCTTTATTGGTGAGTTTCGAACCAGGACACTTTTGAGACATTATAAAATGGAGCTAATTTCAGGGTCAGTGGTGGGATGTCCCATTTCCTCCGTGCTTCACATCTGGTAATGCTAATGTACACGCTGTAGGGCAGCACCTCAGTCCTGTTATTAGCCACACCTGCACCTTTACTCAATCAACAGCTTTTGGGTCTGCACATAAAGCCCCTCCAAGCGTTACTGCTGAAATAGGAGAAGCGTGCAGGGCTGGTAATAACCCCTGGCAAATAAAAACCACACTAGCAGAAGAATAGTCTCCAAAAGCTAGCACTCAATAATATCTTGGGTTTATTGGCTATGGTTCAACAGCACATGCCTGGGAGGAACATTTGGGTATTATGCTAAACAGGCATGACAGTCTGGACACACTTAGACTGGTTCCATCAGATACAGTCGCATTATTACATGAGCATATTAACTCTGCGTCTATTAGCCTCACTGGTGAATGAGGAACTTTTCTTCATCAGATAGGCTCTAAGGTCATTTGTGGTCATCAAAATCAGTCTTATGTTGCATGGCTTGGCAATATCTAAAAATAGATTGTATGGGTCAAAATGATTGATCATTAGTATATTAGGTCAAAATCATGTTCCATGAAGACATTTAGATTTTTTTCAGAAAACTTTCTACTGTAAAATAGATCCAAACTTGCTTAGAATTGTGCAGTGCTAGGCACTTCATTTAGACAATTTTTTATTTTGAAAACTCAAATTTTGGTCAAATGTTGTCCAATCCCATCAAAGTATACTTCAATGCAAAAGATAATCATGTTGTTGTTGTTTTTAATTTACATTTTTGGGAACCAGGGTCACATGTAGAACTCAAAGCCCAAAGATACTGCAGAGCTGTAAAATATAATCATTTTCCCCCATGCTGAAGTGACATTCATTCATTCATTCATTCATTTTCTTTTTGGCTCAGTCCCTTTATTAATCCGGGTCGCCACAGCGGAATGAACCGCCAACTTATCCAGCATTTGTTTTACGCAGCGGATGCCCTTCCAGCTGCAACCCATTTCTGGGAAACATCCATACACACTCATTCGCACTCACACACTTCGGACAATTTAGCCTACCCAATTCACCTATACCACATGTCTTTGGACTTGTGGGGGAAACCGGAGCACCCGGAGGAAACCCACTCAACCACGGGGAGAACATGCAAACTCCACACAGAAATGCCAACTGACCCAGCCAAGGCTCGAACCAGCGATCTTCTTGCTGTGAGGCGAATGTGCTACTCACCACGCCACCGTGGCGCCCTGAAGTGAACAAATAAATATAAATAAATTATTCTATATTTTAGATTATAATTAATAGATAAATATTATTATTAAATTTAATAAAGAAATTCTATATTAGGGGTGTAATGGTACACTGGACACTGTAATGGTAGACTTTTGTTGTTTATTTTGCTGTAAATGTTTTGTCACAATAAGCTACAGACTGAAGAGCTTCTTGTGATGCAAAAGTACAAAATAAACACAATAATGAAAAATTTTACTTTATAATTAAGAAAACTGCGTATTAAACCTTCAAAGATTAAGCTCAGCTCTCTCCTAAAACAACAGTCAAACAATAATTGTGTATTGATTTTAAGATCCAGTAAGCTTCAAAACTGAAATCTCTTTCAATGGAAATGCTAGCACTGTGTCCATCCATAACAGCAGCTGCAGCAGACAACAACTGTTCAATATTATGCGTGTAGAGGAGCCACTTACTCACTTACGAGCTCACAAAATGAGAGAGTATCTTATATTTCCATTGTCTGACGGACGTGCGTGACCCTTTATACGCTCACATCTTTTGCAGCAGAAGAACTCGGAAGTGGGACTAGTGTCGCACACTTCTGTTTACGGGGTAGAAATTTGGCATAACAATGGCATGTTAAAAAGGCCCCTTTTGTTTGTTATTGAATGTTTTTTGGTGAATAAAGCACCTGTATAGTTTATTAATTTTTAAACCAATCTATTGATCTCTATTTTTAAAACAAAAACATCAGATAAATTCCCTAAATGATCCTGAATTCAGTTCTCTTCAGAATCTCACAAAATATCTCTAAAGAACACACTTTAACACTAAAAATAAATCACTGACCCCAAACATAATGTCATAATGTCAAAATTTGTTTTAATGCAAACAACAAAAAAATAAACCAGCAATCATTTTAGCATTGTAAACAACAAACTGAACCCAATCAAGCTTCTAAACATGTGCCTATAATAAGAGTATCAGCTAGTCTCCAAACAGCGGCTATTCTTGTCAAAGCAATATAAGGAGCATGTCGCCTACAATAAAAAAAAAAACTGCATTTAGCTGGTGTTAATTTCCCACCCTGTACACGACTCGCGGCTGGAGCTTAGCAGCTTCTAACATCTGTCTTGGAAGAGCAGAGAAGTCATTTGGGGTCAGAGCAGGTCTCGTCCCTTAGAGGTGAAGGGACGAGCAGAAGCATCCGGAGCGAGGGGTCGCCGTGATGTCTTCAGAGGTGCTAATCGGCTGTAATCCACTTGAGATGGAGCGATTAGGAGGATTTGGCTAGGCTCCAGATCGTCCCACTTATACCGCAGGAGAAACACGCTCGCGGTTCATTCCCCACGTTCATCTGAGTTATATAACGTTTCATCAACCCCCGTGACTCATTCACTTTGGTTCTTGTTAAATCACAAATGCGCTGCAGATTTTATTGCCCTGGGCAATTCTGACAAGAAAAAGGCCAACTGGATTAATACTTTGAGGGAATTTAGCGGAGGGTAAACTACAATAAAACCCTTAATTACATATTTCCACTGAAGAGACGTTTGATCTCAGGACCAAAAAAAAAAATGAAAAAAAAAATGAAGTGAAGATCCTCATTCAAGGCGTCAAGACCCTTAATTAAGACGTCAGTGGTTTTGGAGATCTTCGATAGTCAGCTTCTTTTTATTTTAAACCTCAACTTTTATTTCCTCCATCAAAATGATGGCTTGCAACTGCAACAAAGAACTTTCTTTTGTTTAGTCAATACTCTTTACATCTCATCACATCAAAATGTGAGAATTTAAATAATAACGATCATGGCTAATTTAAATGATCAAACATGGCTAAGTATGTAAATAAATTAAATATTAAAACAATTTTGAAAAAATAAATCCATCAAAAGGTAATATTAACTTAAATTTGATTAAATATATATTTACAATATGTAAATAAACCAAATGGCAGTGTGGTGGCTCAGTAGTTAGCACTGTCGCCTCACAGCTAGAAGGTTGCTGGTTCGAGTCCCGGCTGGGTCAGTTGGCATTTCTGTGTGGAGCGTGGGGTTTTCTCCAGGTGCGCCGGTTTCCCCCACAGTCCAGTGACATGCGCTATAGGTAAGTTGAATAAACTAAATTGTCCGTAATGTATGTGTGTGCATGTGAGGGTGTATGGGTGTTTCACAGTACTGGGTTGCAGCTGGAAGGGCATCCACTGTGTTAAACATTAGTCGAAGGAAAATTAACGAATGAATGAGAATAAACCAAACACTGCTAAAAACAGCTGTGCACATAAAATTTTAAGCAAGGTAGTGTGAACAGCACATTTTTGCATCAAAACAACTTGAAAAAATTTGAGTTGACTAGTGTATTTATGCAATAGTATAATAAAAGTCTTATAAATAAAGTCTAAATTAATGTAGTTTATTTTTCAGCTCATTTAAATAAAGAAACAAAACCCCCCAAAAAACATTAAAATGTACTAATTGAGAAATATTTCTTTTATGATTTTATAAAAATTTATTCAAAATAAAAACATTTGAATAAAACTAGAAAACTGAAAAAAAATTGACTGATTGATTGGTATACTCTTTGACTTTCATAGATTTTTTTTTACAGTGGATATCACTGGAGATCAGGAGCAGTAATGTAATGTATTTTTTATTTAATGCCACATCAGCAACCAAGGCTGTTTTCATGGCAAGTACATTTCAATAATAAATACACAATTAAAAACAACAGACAAATAAAGACATAAATAAAATACGATTTTTAGCGTTAATAAATTAGTCATTAAAATTAGAATAGTCATTAAAAGCAGGACAGTCCTGGATCAGCAGCAGTTTTGTTTCCCACATTTTAGATCTCAAATAAATCTGATTATTGTCTTATTTACATTGAAAACAAAAACTAAAATAATGAATTTGAGGGGAAATAATACATTTGTGTATAAACTATTTACATTTATTGTGGAAAACGGTTACCCTCAGCATTTAGAAAAATATCTTCTGTAATGTTTTACAAAGAAGGAGGATACAGACACTGAGAAAAAGGGGAACGACATTCTAGTGACAAGTTGAGACTGATACTGAGCAACACTGAGGCAGGATTTCACTGTGTCAAGACAAGACAAAAAAAATACACTTTGCATTTCACTCCACGCACACTCATGTCAACAGCAGATTCACAGCATAGTTGGCGCCAGTTTGCGAGGGTGCCAGACCACCAGGAGAGACAGTCCGCATGTTGTTCTGCGCTTCAGCACTAAACCACCGGGCAACCATCCACCACACAGCAGCACTGAATCACTAACACTGACTCAATACAGCAGTGAGAAGGTCACAACACACCTGTCAGACAACAGCTTCATCGCTGAAGGACTCATCTACAGTATATCCTCCTACACAATCAATAGGTCCAAATTTGTCTTGAGCCGCCTTTCCACGGCACACGACAAACGACAAGCGACAGACCGGAAGTCATTCATTTCCAATGGAGAGTAGTCCGGGAGCTGCGTGGAGTTCCGATCATCTCCGTATGCGGGAAATTTGGATCCAATTTGAGCCGCGGATCCGTTGAAATATTTGAACTCCTGCGACTAGACCGTATGCGACCGGCCGACCGGAAGTGATGTATTTCAGTGTTGTCCACGCAGGTCCGTGCGCGCGAGATGAGAAACAGGGTTTTTTTTTCGTTATTTTTTTGGATCAGCAAAAGTCTGTATTAAAAAAAAACATTTATATTCATAAATGAGTAATAAAAATATTATTATTAACATTTTGAGCAGCCTATGAGTTTCAGTATTCATTTATTCATCCATTCATTCAACCATGGTGAACACACGGAGAATAAAGGCACTTGCTCTTGCACTCCTATTTCGGACACTGCGAGAATCCTTTATTTTGGACACTGCGAGAATCAGCGTCTCGCCCATGGTGCCCGACAACACTGAAAATACTGTGCGACTGCCACAAGGGGGCGTATTCCGACAGTCATGTCCAAATGTCGTGTGCAGTGGAAAGGCGGCTTTAGACAAGCTGGAACAGTTTTTATTTTTTTTTTTTTTTAGAATCGGACCTGGGACAGGTTACATTTGAGATGAAAATTAGCTAACGCTATATAAACACTTTCAATTTGCCATTCTAGTCGAATAATACAAAATAAAGGCTGCGAGATGAATTGCTGTGTGCATTTTGCCAGAAAAGCCAGTTCTGTAACCAGTAGTAATTAGATGTGGCGATATTTGCTATATACAAAGCTGTAGTTCACTAACAAGCTACGCAATATTGCATTCATTATCAGATGATTTAATCCCACGTTGATGACATCGAAGATAATCATTCTGCATTAATGCTACCTCTGAAAGCAGGTGAAAATACTACCCTTGATGACATTTTTACTCTAAACTCATAACTTCTGTCAAGTGTTTGAAATAAATACTTCTGTGAGAGGATTCCAAAGTTGTGTGTAAGTTCGCCATGCAGGCAAATCTTCTGTTTATTCAGCAACTGCTGTGAGGATTTACTGGGTTTCTTCTTTTTGGTGTATTTGGTGTTTTGTGGGAGAGCACCATCTGTCTTTTGGAGGAGATTTATTACTGATCACAGAACTGTGCTTCCCTGACAAAATGTGCATGACAATCGCAGTTTTGGCATAATTGTGTTTGTAATTAATGTTTACAGAGTGTCATCATTATATATAGCCATGAATATAAAGCAAGAGGAAATCCAATAATGACAAATCTTCTAATTGGTTAGTATTTATGTATATCTAAATCTCTGAAATATAAAATAAACATTTTTTTTAAACACTGAAAAACTTTGGGTATTAGGACAAAACAATGTGCATGTCTTTCTCTGGTTCGTCAAGAAAAAGCAGATTTGAATTTAGCAGCTGATCACGTGTCCTACTGAACATTCGGAACACACTGGTGTGATTGTATACACCAGGGACCAGACTAGACTGATCACACTGGTGTGATAATATGAGTCACAGGGTAAAATATGCTTATAACACAAACACATTATCTTACTCATGTTAGATTTTTAAGAAATTTAAATTGAAGTAACTCTTGGTTTTTTTAGTGTTTGTGGTTGTCTAAATTTCTCCAATATAGCAATGCATCTTCCAGTTAAAACTGTGAAATGTGCATCCATTCTCATATGGCAGCTAAAGAGCTAAATAGAAAATTAAAAGAAGCAATGGTCAAAAGAAAGAACATGGATGGTAATAAGAATCAATCATTGACTAAAGTTTCCAGTCACTCTGGAATTATTACAGTACATGATAAAAAGAAAGAGGGGCCAAGGAGGAGCCAAAAAACATGCAGAATCTATCAGATTATACTTCCCTAAGGTATTTTGGGGAATATGAGAACTGCATGAATCCACGGCTCCACTGTACTGAAGCTCAGTATAGTCAATGAATAAATAATGCATGTATTTTTCCTCAGATTTTCCTCACAAGGTGCTCGAAACATTTCCTCAAGACCTGAAACATTTTATGAAACAACATGAATAAAGAGCCTGCGTTCTCAGCACGCATCGCGCATTATTAAAGTATAAAGTAGTCTTTGTGAAGAGATATCTTTCTTTTGGGCCCATTACTGCCCCAACATTTCAATGAGGTGATGTAAAGTCTTATTTCAAATACATATCATTTAAATTAAAGTTTTATGAATCAAAGAATCGTGAAAAAAGTGATTCCACACACAGCACAAATTACAGTGTTAAATATACAGTGTGATTTTTTTTGGTGTTGTTCAGTGTTAAAACTAGAGTACATTTTAATCCGCGAGTGTTAAAGAGCATATATTAAAGAGTCTTTTTTTTTCAGTGTTAAAGTTTTAACCCAATATGCAGTATATTTCCCACTAGTGATGGGAGGTCCAGTGTTTTTACTTAAACCGGTTCTTTCAGACAAACAGTGATCAAACCAGTATGTTTTACTTAAACTTGAAACATGTCTTGTTGCATTTTAAAATGCAAAGAGTTGAATGCATTGAAATTATTTCTGAAAAGATTAATGTACATTTAATAAATTAAAACTAGTTAATCACTGCTTTCTGTCACACAGACCAACTGATAATATAGGAAATAGGTAATATATTAAAACTTTGAAAGGTAACACAAACTCCAGTTTGATGTAAGAATATACTCTTACTGTGTTAAAATGAACTCTGTGAGTAATGCACAAATTTCAGACTTTAGAAAGTGTTATTTTAACTCCAAAATGGAGGGAGTCATATGTACACCCAAAGAGTGTTAAGTTAAACTCAAATTGAGTTAAATGTACACTGATTTTTTATGCTGTGCAGAAACATTAAGCAAAAGCAAAGGTAATATACTCTCAATGTTGATTCTGTTGATCCGTCATATGGTTTCCATCAACAATTTAGTTTTTCACAGACATAATAATTCAACTAAAGAGAGAACAATCTATTGACATTTATACCAATGAATAAAAATGAGATGAAAAGGAATAAAATGGGATTCTTTTACAATCTGTTTTGAAGACAGACATATGCTGCAACTTATAAAAAATGCATATAGAGCAACTGATCTTCCATTGAATTGTGAATTTTTTTTATTATCTTTTGGAGACATGGATTTTAATATTTAATTTCAAGAAAAACAAAGACGTGCTTTATGCAGTTGTTTACTTGGTGTCAGAGTTGCATGTTCAAACCTTAACATCATTCATTTCAACAGGTTAAAAGGATAGTTCACACAAAAATATTGCATTCTGTCATCAATTACCTCAACTTGTTCCAAACCGGTTTGAGTGTCTTTCTTCAGTTAAACATAAATATATACTGACGATCTGCTAAAAAAAATAATAATAATAATAATTAAACAGCTATTGACTTCCATAGTATTTTATAATTCCTACTATGGATGTCTATAGCTACAGTATGTTTCCATCCAAAAATGCGAATGAACTTTATGCACAAAACTGGATTATCGCATAAAAGACGTGTGAATAAAGCAGCGTTTCAACGAGTCGTCACTTCCTGATTAACTGGCGCCAAATATCAACAGTAAAAACAAAATTTGCTGCAGTAGGTGAAGCTGCGTTAATCTTTTTCTTCATTTAATAAATGACTTGTGCCTCAGAAGGCAATCCTGACACACAGTGAGCGCGCGGTGGCGTTTAAAGGTGTCAAACGCAGAGCACAGACGCTCTTGATTCTGGAGGTCATTAATAATATAATAACACAACTACTTTTTAGAATGACCAAAACAATATTTCAGATGTTTTACGATGTGCTCAGCCTGCTGGTTTGTCCATTTACACACATTTTTTCATCACATGACCTTTTTTTAATGCGCATACTGGAATTTATGTGGTAAAAGTGTTTCCAATCGCAGTTTATGCTCATCTTTTCTTATCGAATAAAAAGTTTATCCTACTCAGTTATGAGCATACATTTTTTATGCGCATCACGGCGTTTCCGTCAACGTTTTTTTTATGCGCATATCCAAAATGCGAACAAAAATAGCTAGATGGAAACGTAGCTAATGGCTGCTTTTTTTCCAACACTGTAAAAAACACTGGATTCCACAAATTCAATTTGTTTTGGGGCAACATGAAGGAATTAGGTTAATTCATTAGTTTTTACGAATTTAAATGAATTGAACATAAAACAATTAAGTTGTCCCCAAAAAAAACTCAAGAATTGTGTTGTTTTACATAATTTTAAACAAGTAGTTTGAACAAACCACAAATGTAATTTTTTTAGAGAACGTTCTTTACTCAGAATACCATGTTTTTGTGTTCAACAGAAGAAATGCATTCATAAATGATTTGATGAGGAAAATTATTGCTTTTTGGGTGAGCAATCTTTTTTAATAGATGACTGCTAAAATTACATACATATTAATTGTTTAGAAGCAAGGTAATGTGTTCAGTAGTAAATCTCCTCCAAAAGCCAAAGAGCACTCTCATGCAGAAAACTCCAAACATGAAGAAACCCACGACACGAATCTCCCGCTCCACAGTCTTGCATTACAAATACAGGATTGAACTGCTTTCATTAAATTAACGTCACTAATAATCACATGACTACTGAATCATCTCACAACTGCTAACATTAGATAAAAAGTTTATTATTTACATTGCATTTTAACTAAACCTGGTGGCTGAATTAGTCGAATAAAACAGTTCAGATAAATACCCATAAATCTCGCCATTCAAACTCACATTAGTTTTTTAGGCTACTTAAAATACAAAAAATAGACAGAATTAGCAAGCATAAACTGCCATTCAAATTATTCTACTCACAAATCTGACTTGTTGACAGTGAGACATACACTCAAATTCTAATAAAAAAAAGGACTGACTACTATCTTACAATTTTCAGTTTTGTTTTGATTTTTTGTTAGAAATCAGACCCTCTAATTTCATAAAATTCAGTAAATTTAAGCTTTTTATTATTATTATTATTATTATTATTATTATTATTATTATTATTATTATTATTATT
>CAIGQQ010038083.1:4253008-4286984 GCA_903798035.1 Danio albolineatus
TTATTATTATTATTATTATTATTATTATTATTATTATTATTATTATTGCTATCCCGTGCTTTTTTCTCTAACTGCAGTTTGAAACTGTTGGCTTCCAAAAACTTCTTTCTTTAATCTATCCAATGAAATAATGCAACAGTTTACTTTAAAATCCACATGAATATTAAGCTGCAACCATTTTTTTTATATTGTGAAGCAGCTCCTAGAGAAACAAAATGAAAAAAAAACTGGGCATGGCTTGTATTTTTTCTGCTGTGAACTAATTGGATGTAGTAAAGTAGGCATTTCACTCAGAAAGATCAGGAAAAGGGTTTTATAACTGTTATCACAACCTAACAGACTCCCCCTCCTCACCCTTTCTGTTTGCTGTCAAAACTGACATTTGGAGGGTTGTGGTTAAGAACGTTTACCACAAGGCATGGGACGATAACCATTTTCAAGGTATACCGCAGCGTGAAAAAGTCAAGGTTTTAAAACTGACAAAATTTTCTGCTGCAGTTCCTACGATATAAGTACGTTTGTTTTGTTTTTTTATGTTTTAAGTTTTTTAGGGCAACAGTATCTCCAGACGAAAAAAAATATCCAAAGATGCCTTTTTAAATTGTAATGAAATCTGTTTTTGAAACTAAGGCCCCGTTTACACTAGTACGTTTTCGTTTTAAAACGCATAAGTTTTGCTACGGTTACGCCATCCGTCCATACTACGCCGGAGTTTTCGAGGTGCGAAAACGGAGCGTTTTAGAAACGCTGGAGAGGCTGTTTCCATTCTAAAACGCTGCTGCTGCGTCTCAGTGTGGATGGAGGGAAACGCATACTTTTGAAAACAGAGGCGTGGCTGCTGAGATTCGCTACGTGATTGGGGCTTTGGGTCATTGCGTATCCTTCCCTTATTCGTCAAGCGCACGTGGCTATAACGTCACCGGCAGACGGCAGACCAGTCTTCACTGTAAACACTGTATTTTTGATAGCGATAGATGTTTTATATTCATTTGTTACTTTAAGTAACAATTCGACCTCGTCGTCTGTCCTCAAAAAGACCTCTCTTGCTTTCTTTACCATCGCGTTCATCGTTCAACCAGCGTTTGTTGACTAACAATAACCAATTGCCGAGTGAGACGCATGCTTCCTGTTTATACTTGAGCGCGCATGCTCAGAGTGCGCCAATGGTGCGCGAATGGTCACGTGATATACGTTTCTGGTGGAGGGAGATCTTTTGAGATACGCTAATGTGGACGCGGATCGTTTTTATGCTAAAACGCCGTTTTTAAACTAAAACGCACTAGTGTAAACGGGGCCTAATAAAGACTGAAAAAGTCAATGGCTGTTTCTCAATATGCGTTCTTCAGCAATCTTGCGTCCTCGTGTAACGTCATCATCATCCGCCGAAGTTCGGTTTCAATACTCAAGACGCGTGAAAGTTCCCGGATATATTCTTGATATCAAGGACGCACCAATGCAGACTTGAGCAACGAACTCGCTCTAGAAGTCCCAGAAGTCATTGCGACTGGAAGCGCAGCATTTTGTATAAATTTATTATTAAAGTTCAGAGATATACTTATTTACCTCAGGAGTTTCCCTAAAAGAGACGGTGAAAGTAAACATTACCATAAAAATCGTATTAAAGGCAAAAACACATTAAGGGTGTTTATTTGTTGAAATTTGTATTAAAATCTGTGTTATTTGTGTTGTGCAGCGTATATTTGTAAAGTCTTTATGCAGAGTATATATTGTGAAACGAGGGGGAAAACAATAAATCGTTGGATGGATGCTGTAATATTTAAATAATTTTCGATTAAAGACGCACGAGGGTCATGTGACCATCAGGAAGAACGGAGCATCTCATTCCTCACAGGACGTGTTCTCGGTCCTCGTGGTCTCCTGTGTTCGTTCTCCTGATGTGACCTGGCAAGACCTGTCTCAACAAGAACACAAGTCCGTTCTCTGCGTTCTTGGAATTGAGAAACAGCCAATGATTCATTTGAATTATTTAGCCTGACATGTTACTGCTCCAAAATATTTTAAAGAGCCCATATTATGGATTTTTGAAAATGACCTTCCATGCAGTGTGTAACACAGCTCTAAGTAAAGTGAAATGTCCAGCTGAGGCTTAAATCTGAAAGTGCAAAGTGTTTAAAACGATTGATTCATGTATAAAAGAGTCAACTCATCGTTGTTTAAATGAATCGTTATTAGAACGAGTCTTTAGCCGTTTCGGCATGACGTGAACACGAAACATAAGCCCCGCCCACTAGTTGCGCGTGCAGACCCCAGGAAAATTGAACTCCCCGGCCCGGCCCACAGACAGGAAGAGAAAGTGGAAGACAACAAGCACTGTATCAAGTAAAATAAAAAATAAAAAACAAGCACTGTATCGCAATTAGTGTTGTAGTATAACCAGCAGGACAGCAGTGACGTGTGATCTGAGTTTGATGGCAGTATAAAGATTTAGAGAGAAGTATGGGAGCTTTTGCAGTATTGGTTTTCGCGTTTTGCTCTTTGTAGACGGTCCCTAAGGATCGGTCTCTGCCGCCTGCGCACAGAGTTTAAAGGGCACCTTTGATGAAAAATCTACTTTTTAAGCTGTTTGGACAGTCATATGTGTAGTTATAGTGTATTGACGGTCATTTTGGGGTGATATAAACACACCCAGTCCTTTTTTTTCAGTTTAACAGCATAAAAACGGTGGACCAATTGGAGCGGTTTTGAGATCCACCGCAACTCTACGTAGGAGTGCGGTCCCCCCGCCCACCGAATTGATTGACAGCTGCGTATTAACATGTCTCCGTAGTAACGCGTCTAATCATATCAACAAGACAGGACGTGCGCAAAACAACCGGGAATAAAAGGTCTGTTCAGTTCGTGAAGGTCATCAATCATCATCGAATGTGATCAAGAGTGAGTTTAAGTTTAACACGTGTTTAAAACAGTGCATGTTAATGAGTTACAGCCATTTACTTCAGCTTTACTTCATCAGCACAGCCGCGTGTCAGCAAAAAATACGCTTCAATCTCTGTTTGTGGACATTAAATCAGGTTTATTGTGTACATTGACAGAACAGATATCCATACAGCAGTGAATAAACCTGTATCCTTTCACATTTGCTTGCCAAAGCAGTGCAAAGCTCAAACGCGCGCGCTGTCTGTCTGTGTGTGTGTGTGTGCGCGCGCGCGCGTACGTGCGTTTTTTACAGTCTATGGCGTGAACGAACTCTAACTGCCTTGTGTGTGACTCATCGTTGCAACTCCTTAACAAACACATTAAACAGTCTTTGGTAAAGTTCTTACTGTTGTATTTCTCAAACGTAGTGAGATTTGCTTCCTGCTACATCTGTTCCTGAACTTCCTGTTAAGTCTTTCTGTCTGACGCAGCCGAGGGCGGAGATTGAGGCACGCTGATGGAAACGGTGGGCGGGGAGGACTATTCTTAAAGGCGCAGACCCAAAAAAAGGGAAAAAGCTCTTAAGGGCTATAATACAGAGACTTAAATCAGCTATAATTAATAATCTGATGAGTATTTTGAGCTGAAACTTTACAGACAAATTCTGCTGACACAAAAGACTTATATTAAATAAAAAAAAAAGGGGTCATGTATGTGCCCTTTAATATAATGCGTCCAGTGTGTAGGCAAAGCTTATTTTTAGGAAAATAAGGTTGTAGGTGATTGTATACATTGCGACGGTTGAAAAGAGGTGCTATTTGTGTAGGAACAATGTTTCGGTCATGAGTTATTGATCCGGAAAACACGACTGCTGCTAACTTTACTAATCTTATCGGCATTCCGGTTAAATCATGACCCGCAGACGCTGTGCTCTGAAGTGCGAGGGAAAAGCTGTGTTAATTTCCCTACCTGGAAACCTCTTTTACCTACCTGGAGTGGTTGAGTTTTTTTTTTTTTGTAAAATACCTGATAATTATATCCCCAACATGGTGCTGTGTTCGCGTCATTTCTCTGCAGAGAGCTACACCTGCTTACACACGGGATTTGTTGCGCGGTTGTTGTTAAAGGATGGATCAATACCCAGTTTATTTGGACCAGCGTGTTCTTCCAGTCTTGTTCACTGTAACAAGGTAAATATGGATGTAGTTGTCTGTATTGTGTTTGCTCCGTGCAGCATGTAGCGGTAGCCATTTAGCTTACTGCCGAATGTAACTATTTGTTGGCTTACAATAGTCCATGAAGTCTTCATTATTACTGAATGTTTGTTGTTATGATGAAGAATATAGCAATACGCTGTTGTACAACTGCAGTGATGTTTTTCAATATGTTCTGGCATTGGGCTGCTGACACGTAAAGGATGTGACGTGGTAGCGTCACGGAAAGGAGGTGCTTGGGGAAAAAGACTCACTCAGACGATTCATATGGGAGTCGGTGGGAAAGTGAGGTAAAAATAAATAGATATTATAAGACATCGAAAGTGTTTTTTAAACTTGCATACATATCATCCTGTTGTTTGGGACTTTAAAAAGTGAAATTTAACCGTTCTCAACCCAACATATGGGCTCTTTAAAAGTTTGTGTTCAAAGCGGAAAAAAGTTTTAGCTTTTACCCTGACATTTAAAAAGAACATATCTTGGAGGTGTAATCACAATAGCGTAAAACCGTGAAACCGTGGTATTTTGTCCAAGGTTATCATGACTATTTACCACGCCCAATACCTCAGACGTAATCTGACAATTGAACTGTTAAAACCCCAGGAAGTGCATTTTCAGATTTTAATTTTTAAATTAGTAAATTGTACATTAAACTTTTTTTTTTTAATGACAAGCACAGACAAATTGTTCACCACAAAATCAATATGGTCAGTTTTGATTTCATTAGTACTCTAAATTGTTCAAGTAATGATACTCCAGATGTTCTTAAAATGAGATTAAACTAACCCCGTAATAAATCTGGCTCAGCGAGTCATTACAGACTTCAATCTGATACTGTGTTGAAGATAAAATCTCCATGCCCACCTGCACATTTCAATGAGGGCAGTCTTTATATCCTGGCAAATTCTCGAACCCTACCAGACAAGGTTATAGGCGCACAGAAAGGCCTCTTTTAGTCCAGACTATCATCTCCAACTTGTACTTGGACGACAAACTTGTCCGGGGTCACAGCCTGACAGCTATTGTTTTATTTCCCTGTACAGACTGCCGGGAGCAAAACGGTTTCACGTTGCCTGAGATTAGGCTTTTATCCCTGGCTGTCCTTTCCATGCCTGTTTTCATCCAGGTAACCAAAAACCCAAGAAACCAGTCCTTCACTATTATTCACCACGTCCACACTCCCATTGTCAGCATTCACAACATTACAGTGCTTCCAGTGAGAAAAACACAATGGGCACTGAAAAGAGGTGTAAATCTAGACTGTAGCAAAGACTTAAATCTGGCAAGTGCTGCATAGCTTCTCGCTAGCAACTAAACACACTCCTTACATAATGTCATAATCAGGAATACGGTGTATGATGTGCAACAGGCCACTGTAGCGCAAGGCAGGGTTTTCAAACCACAGAGACCCCCAAATACGAACATCCTTGTGCTTAGACACCAGAATGTGCTTAGAATGCCAGAATGGCAATATAATAACATCATAACGCAAGTACACTCTTCAAAAGAACACATCATATTTTGTTATATAGAATATTTAATTATTTAATAAAATAATTATAGAATATTTAATTATTTAATAATCCAAAACCAATAATAATAAATGTTAACAAAAAAAATGCAAGGTAAAAAGTAACAGAGGCTGCGATTGTTTTTTTACGTATGGGTGATATATATTGCATCACCAAATATTATTGAGGTCATGTCCATGTATAGTGCGATAAGTCGATATATTGATTATTGTGACAGGCCTACTTTGGACTGTGGGGGAAACCGGAGCACCCGGAGGAAACCCACGCCAACACAGGGAGAACATGCAAACTCCACACAGAAATGCCAACTGACCCAGCTGGGACCTTCTTGCTGTGAGGCCACAGTGCTAACCACTGAGCCACCGTGCCACCTTTTTACTATTTTATTCATGCATTCATTTTCTTTTTGGCTTAGTCCCATTATTAATCCGGGGTCGCCACAGCGGAATGAACCGCCAACTTATCCAGCATATATTTTATGCATCGGATACCCTTCCAGCTGCAACCCATCACTTGGAAAACTCATCACCCAGAAAAATCCCCATAGTGTTGCATTATAAACAGAATTGAACTGCTTTTATTAGATGAGCATCACTAATAATCACACGACAACTGAATCCCCTCACTGAAGAATTTTTTTTCAAACACTCGACTGAAGTTATGAAGCGAGTTTGGAGTAAAAATGTCTTTAAATATGGTATTTATTTCACATGCAGCTTTTACTACACACAACTGTAGATCACTGAGAAGCGAAGCAAACAGCAGTCATTATCACCGAAAGATTATCATTAAATAAAAATGCATCTGAAAGCATGTGCTGGAGGTTTACTAGAACCGGATTTACCAGCCCAATCTCACAAGGAAACGTAACTATTTTACAAATTGTCAGAAAAGTGGCTAATTCAAACAAATACATATGATTTCATTTGTATGAAATTGTACAATTTTTTACAAGTAGGCCACGGCCCCAAACTCCACCCCTAACCCTACCGTAATTAAGGAATGACCAAACCATATTAAAATGTTTGAATGAGGTTGTACAAATTAACACAAATTAGCCACTAAATAAAAAAAGTTACAAACTGACATGAGATTGTGTTGGATTTACTGACAAAATGCACATAAAATGCACTTCGACTGAATCGTGCAGTCATAGTATTTAGCGTCATCCACTTGCAATCAGATCGAACTGTACACTGTTCACCGTCCAAAGGCTTGAATAATAAATACAAGCAAACCTGCCTCAGTAAACATTAAAAATCCACAGGCATTCATAGCTAATTGGAAGACAAATTTGTCCAAGCTGATCACATATTGACAACGAACAGGCTACAAAAACTGACCATGTAGTAAAATAAAAAGATCTGCAAATCATTTTCAAACACAACCATTCTAATCAAAACGAATTAGCTGCGTCTTTAACCTACCCTCAGCTTTTTCTCAGCGAGCGGCACTATCAGCACACGGCGTCACTCAGCATAGAGAAAATCTGTGTTCGTCACACTGAGCCGAATGTACCGCTCACTGATAGCGAAGCTGGTATTATCACCTGCAGATAAGGCCGTCTTTTTCTCTCCGCCAGGCCTGAAATCAAAGCCGAGCAGAGGGGCACAGCTCTAGGATATGTGATGAACGGGGAGCGCCGGGTTTTTCATCAGATCACTGACACCCCGATGACAGCAGCCCTTAGCAATCTCTGAAGCTCCGAGCAGCTGTTTCTGAATCTGCAGAGATCCAGAAGGCCTCCTGCTCCTCCTCTTTCTGTCGGATGCGAGACCGCCAGGCCGGCTCGTCGATTATTTTACGACGCTAGCAGATCCGGGCTTTGGCAGTAACTGAGCTAAAGCCGTAATTGATTTACGAGCAGTTTTCTCCACTGCGCCTGACGCTGGTGTCCTTGTAAGGCAGTGCCAACACAGACTTCCCTTGATACCCTGCGGACGGCCACCACCAAACACAACTTCTTATTTCCTCAAAGAAAACATCACTGGAAAAACACTAAAAATGATTTGGCTCAAAAACCGAGGACAGTAAATGCACTAATGCCGCAAACTGAGTGTGCCTCACACTGGTGAGTGGGTTTGACAAACCAACTGTAGAAAACACACTTTCATCTCACTGATACTTTAACCAGACACGTTCTTACAAAAAAAATGAACAAAAATAAGCAAAATATGCATTTATGAAGCATGTTTCACACAAGTGAGTGGGCTTGACAAACCACCTGTAGAGACACACTTCTCTCTCTTTTAAATGAATGTCTGAATGCCCCCTCAATTGTAAGTCATTTTGGACAAAAGCATCTGCTAAATTATTAAATGTAATGGGTACAACACTGGGTCCAGTCAGAGGTGAAAGAAATAAGCCATTTAGCGAATCCATATGAATTTATTAACAGAATCAGGTCTATTTTTATAGTACAAAAGGGGAACATTTGTTTCAATTGACAGTCCAATCAAAAGCTAAATTAGCATTTACTTACATTCATGCATGCCATTTCTTGATGTTACATTTAGAAGAATGTATAAGCTGCTCCAGACAATGCAGGTAAATGGGGACAAAAACCTCAAAAAAAATAAGTAATAATTACAACAATCGCATTTTAAACTTAGTCCATGACGTTTTTTGCAACAAATTCAAAGCCTTCTATATCCATACAATAGATACCCACAACATTTTTATAATTATTTATTCATTAAGAATCTACCACATTCATTTTGATCATTTTACTGAAAGCTTCTCACAGTTTGACCGGAAAATGAAGCTATAGATCTCAAACTAAATTTGACAAAATTTTATACAACAAGATTCAAGTCTACATTAAAAAACAAAAGCAAGAATGCTACAACCTATTAAAGACTTATGACAGCTAAAGAAAGATTTGATATCTTCAGGTCTGTGCTCAAAAAGTAATTAACAGGCCATAGTTGAATTATAACAGCAAAAATATAATTTAGCACCATAAAATACCCCCAAAAATACATATTAAATAAAAAACATGAATTATTTTAAATTAAATAGGCTGTGACTTTAAATTTAGCAGTTTTTTTTTTTTTTTTAAGATTTGGTTGAGTTTAAAACACTGTGCCATGATATAACTGGCTAAAGTTTTCTTCCATTCACACAACCATGGATACAGCAAATAGCCACATCAGAGTGGGAAAGATACAAAACATTACATACCTGGAAACAAATGCAGCATTTTGTAGCTAAACAAATAAAAAAATACTTTAAATGATGTCCAAGTCTACTTTCCTAATACAACAATAAGCAAAAAAAAGTACCCTGATGATATACCCAAGATTCAATAGACTACAAGCTGATAGGTCACATGACAATGACAACATGTACAGTAGTTCACATAAATTTTATTCATATCATCTAGAACATTGGTTCTCAACTGGTTTGGCCACGGGACCCACATTTTTACATGGTCATCAAGCCGCGACCCAATATTTTATTGTTGCATTTAACAAAATGTATCAAATTATAGAAATATTACAAAGTAAAAACGACAAATAATGTCAACAGCGGTTAGGGTAGAGAAATGCTCAGTTACCGAACTAAACTGAACTGTTGTCGCGCGCGCATTTCAAATTAAGCAAAATAAATAATAATTATTATTTTATTTTTTTTGACCACGCACTCCGCGACCCACTAAAAATGTTCCCGCGACCCACTTTTGGGTCGTGACCCACCAGTTGAGAAACACTGATCTAGATCATCCTTATTTAACGGCTGCAAAATATGTACTAATTAAACCATATGTGATTTTGGATAGAGCCTGGGACATGAATTCTGCTTGGAAGTTATTGGTTTATTGAACTGTATTTTGATTTCATGTTTTCTATAAATGTGCTGCAGGCAGGTATTGTTTTGGTCACCTGCCTTCAGGTTGCAGAATTTACAGAGTCTGAAATCCACAGCATATTAAAAAAGGGGTCGTAACATGGTGAGGGATTCGGTTTTGGAGTGGAGGGCTTATCTCTGCATGACTGGGTAAGCAAATCTCTGGCTGATGGAAAGCAGGACAGACGGAGTGAAGTGAAAGAGGAGGAAATAGACCAGGTGAAGAGGGCATAGGGCTGGACGCAATATATCGTTTCAGCATCGAAATTGCAATCCGTGCATTCACAACGGTCACATCGCAGGATGTGGATTTAGGATTACAGTTGACCAGCAGCCACACGCACTATAACAAGTAATGAAAATGTTTGTCATTTTAAGAAAGATTTATTGCTTTTATGTATTTGGTTATGGTTATTATGCACATGGAAACTTTTTTCAATTAAATTTATTTTAAATTAATAAAAATGTTTTAAAAACGAGTTAATAAGTCAAAGCAACAAATGTTTTTATGTTACTTTTATAAAAGAATACTGATATACAAACTTTAACTTCATATTTTTTGTCAGTTTGATTGATGCAAATTGAGGCAACTAGAAAAGTTTGACTAAACCGAAAAATTAATGGTGGCTTTTTTTCCCCATTTTTTTTGGGTTGGTTTGTCCATATTTGAAATATCTATGGAGTTACAACAACCCAGCATTTTCCTGTTTTCTTTCCTGCTGTTAAACGGTTTATTGTAAATAAATAACTGTTATGTTTATTTTTTTGATTTTCAACAATAATAAAGCAAAGTGAGGTATTATTTTTTTAAAAAGAAGAAATAAAGCAGGGTTTACATGCCACTTAAAGAGACAGTTCAGCATTAAAAAAAATAACAATTTTACCAACCATTTACTTTCCCTCATGTGATTCCAAACCTTTATGATAATAAAAAACTGAAAACCTGTAATCTTTGACATCCACAGCAGAAAATACAAATACTATGAAAATCAATGGTTTCAGTCTTCTTCAAAATATCTTCTTTTGTGATCAACGGAAGAAAGAAAATCAGACATGCTTTGGAAGAAGTAAAGAGAAAGTAAATGATGACAGAATTTAGATTTTTGGGTGAACCATCCCTTTAAATGAACATGAATAATCAAGATTGGCTGAAGTAATATCTATTTTGGTTTCATCGAGTATATAGTTGTGTACTCTGCTGTCTTCAGTATGTAGAAAAACTAGAATTCATTCTGGACACAGCCGAGGTCTGGTCAGAGATGAGTCCTGCAATCAAACACAGCCTCTATTTTGCACCGGGAGAGAGGGGGGGAAATGAGCCACTTAATACCCCACGGTCCCACAACCTCAACTCAGCTGTGCAGCAGGCCAGCATCACACAGCAATTAAAGCCTTCAAACGAACACACACACAAAAGAGCCACTATATTCACTCTCCCATGGACAGAGGAAAGACGATTCATCCTCATGCTGCTTGGTGCTGCGAATTTTAGGAACGAGACGCTGGTCAGTCAGAGGCTTCACAGCTCAGACGCTCTGAAGGACGCAAGATTTTATTACATGAAAACAAACAGTCTTATCTGGAGCAGACCGAGCCGGGTGCATCAAACTAAATAAGACTCAAGTGAAAATCGAGATGCGTGATTCCCCCTAACAGCGGCCTACAATGGTTTAGGATTATTTATGGCTGCATATTATGTTACGTGTTCCGGTTTAGTCTGTCTTGCTAAAGGCAAACACATTTTGGCATTCAATGTTAAACATATTGCTAATAAGAGGAAATTAGCAGGGAAAATGTGATTTAGTGTTTAAACTTATACAAAGAGCAAAATATATTCTTATTTTCATGTATACAGTGTATAATTTAATAGAAAACATTTAAAACTACATTTTTTGCTAATCTTTATTGCATTTTAACTGTACACTCAGATAATACAGGAGTAAAAACAACAACAAAACAAACAAAAAAACAGTATTTTACATCAATATTTATGACCTCTCTTCCTATCCATCGATTAACACATTTCCAACACCACAACATTTTAGGAACAATTTGAAAGCCCCCAAACTCCCTCAAAGATCTTGTATTTATCTCCTAATATACATGTTATCTTTGCCATTGTCATGTTCGTAACTGTCTTTTGGTCAACATCATATACTTGGTGTACATACATTTTTCCCAATGAAAGAAATAATCAGTTTAGCTTGACGAATACATATATTTATAAATATTTGAAAATTTAATATATTCAGACAATAAAAAAGGTTTACCATAATGTGCCCTGTTTATTTGTGTGTTTTTTTGAGCAAAACAGAATGACTACGTTTTACAAAATACAACATAGAAAAGACAAACAAAAAATATATTTTAGATAGTTTTAGATATTAGGATAGGCATTGGACGATAACCGTTTTCAAGGTATACCATGGTTTGGAAAAGTTAAGGTTTTCACACCGGCAAAATTTTCTGCTATACCGTTCCTAAGGTATGTGTAAGATTTCTTAATTACATTTTATTTTTAGGTGTAAATTGTAAAGACATCTGTGTTTTTGAAACAAATGAAGACTGCAGAAGTTAATGATTTACTCGAATTATTTAGCCTGACATGTTTACTGCCCCAAAATATTTTAAATGTTTCTCAAAATAAAATATATTGTGTTCAAAGGAGAAAAAGGTTTTGCTTTTTAGCCAGACATTTTAAAAGAATATATTTTAGAGCAGTAATCACAATACCGTCATACCGTGAAATTTTTATTCAAGGTTATCATACTGTCAGAATCTTATATCGGCCCATGCCTATTTGCAAATAGTTCTATTAGTGCATTACATTTATATATATTAATATACACTGTAAAAATAAATCCTGGTTGCCTGAAATGTTTAAGCTGAATCAAATAAACGTTACGAGTCCATTATACTTACATTATGTTGAACTGACTTAAAACAGCTTGCATAACTTATAAAATTAAGTTTGAACATGATTAACTTAGTTGTATATGTTACAATAAACTAAAAACATATGTTGTCATGATTAACTGATCATCACTATTTACACTGTATTGTATATTATTACATATTGCATATACACTTTTAGAAATATTTTATAAAGACTTTTTAATCCTATCAGATGCAGATTTTTTTTTCTTTTCCAATATTGAGTTGCAGCTGGAAGGGCATCCGCTACGTAAAACATTTGCCGGAATAGTTGGCAGTTCATTGCATTGTGGTGACCCCTGATAAATAAGGAACTAAGCCGAAGGAAAATGAATGAATGAATATATATTTTCACACATGAGAATTTGGATCATTCAAAAATATAACTCTGGCTACTGGCAGGTGATTATAATGATGTTAAGACTATAAATGGAAATAGCTGCAAATAATTGGAATGAACATTTGGGAAAAAGGCAAAACATAATCCTTAAATTCATAAAAAGACATTCACTAAAACAAACCCCAAAAAATATTTTCCTCTGTAATATGATGCAGTATATTTTGCACAAAAAGGTGACATAGCATTATACAATAAAGAATTATATAAATGAAAATAATATATAGTAAAATAAAAAAAGAAACAATTCAAAAGTAGTTATGGCCTAAAGAAAATAACAGTATCATCCAGTAGTATTCTTTTAGATGCATTCAGCACTAAATATCTCAACTACTAACTCTCGCACAATACCACAAACACAAATCTAAGCTTAATTACCCTCGCTCTTCCCTAAACAACACAATACCTCATTGTTTATATTCTCACCGCACATGCACACACACAGCATTTCCCATACTGCATTATGAAAACACTGAGTGTGATACAATCAGTATTTTTGCACGGTGGCAGATTTGATCTTAAACATTTATATGCCTGCCACCGATGCCACAGTAAAACCAGTATGAGCCATTAAACCTACATCATTTGCTCGTCAGCGAGACGTGCCAAGACATGCTGCGGGAGGTGGAGCTGGTGCAGTGGACCAAAATGGATCCCAGCACACAGGGGCAAATCTGAGCATGATCCAAATGGTATTATCCATAAAAAACAAACACTACAGCACTGTAATATCAACCTAATGAGAGGGCGGTAAATGTACAGGGGGAAAAAAAGAACACACACATGCCAGTATTTTCAATGCAATTTCTACAAACCGCAAGAAATGAATTAACATCTCTCAGAGTAATCCAGATTTAATAAAGGTCATTTCTCATCACTTCTGCAACCTGAAATATTATTTGATAACTCAATTAAAAGTGTTCTGAGATGCAGATTTGTTTTAATAAATGACATAAAAACAGGCCTTTAATCTGAACACCCAATGTGCTTTTAATAATGAAAGACTCTGGAAACAGGTTAGTTTAGTTTTATAGAGAAAACTGCTACACCTTTATTTGATAAGGGATGATAAAATGATGAAATAAATCATGTTTTATAATCATTTAATGATTTGGAAATTAACCTGAGCGCTTAAGAGCAAATATCAGCTCCTAATATCAAAAGGAAAATCTTTAATTCATCTTGTAAAGATGGATTTGGCATCTAATTATTTCTATAATCATTTTGTAATGACTTATAATAATCTAATCTGTAATTAAGGTGTTTTCCTGAACAGCTTTTTCCCCCTGTATACTGCATGTGTCTGAAACTTATGGGGAACGCAAGCAGCCAGGATTGTTTACTATATAAGCAAGTGTAAACCAAAAAAAAAATGTTTAGGTTGGCAGCTCATATATGAGACGGTGATTGTGTAATGGTTTAGGCACGGTTATATGTGTGTGCTGTGGTTTGTAAAGGACGTGTTTGCAACCTTCAACAGCACACCCAACAGAATAAAGCCTCCAGCTAAAATAAAAAGACACCTGCCTGCAACAAATGATTTATTATTTTTTGGGATTACAGGTTATTCATATAGCGTTCCGTGGGAGTAATCATACAATCCAAGTGTGGCTGCTTTTCTTTGTGTGTTTTATCATGAAAACAATCCACCTTCTTTGTCTGCCAAAAGTCTGTTTTGCTACAAACACTGAAAAATGATTCAAACATTAGGATTAGAGATATAGATTTGAAGAATAAAAAATACATTATGATAATGTTGCCCTTAAAAAAAGAAGAAAAATCTTAGTTTGAATGTGAGTCCAGTGTAACTAATAAAGCTTTTTTAAATTCATGCTCTGAAAACAATATAAATATTTGGAAGAATATAGTAATGAAACTGTTCATTTATCATGACAATTAATTATTATGAGAGGTGAAAATGTGTAAACCTTGTAGATCAGACTTTTTTCCCTATCCTTTACACCTGCACGCACACACTCTCTCTCTCTCATTCACACGAACACACACTTTCAGTCTGTTCATGACATAGATCATTACATGATTTAATAAACATACTTATGTCATCTATCATCTTACCTTTTTGTGTCTGTCTTTAAAAGGCAACGCCGGCCATTGCATCTCCTGCAAGAAGTCCTGCCACTGTTTCTGGTCCTGATCCGAAGAGATGAAGACGATTTCCAATTTGTCCTTGTGCTCGGAGGATTTCTTGAACTTGCTGTAAAACTCGCTCAGACTGGCGTTGAACTGCTTGCAGGGGCCGTTTAAACTGCAGCCGAAGTAGAGCCCGAGCAGAGACAGCCTGCTGCCCAGCGCCTGCACATCCACCTCGGCTTTCTCCCCGTTGACGAGCCGCTCTCCGAGCAGATTCACCAGAAACTCCGACATCGCTGCTGAGCTCTCGAAACAGACTCAGTGTGCTTTTGTTTGTTTATTCGACTGGTGTGAACTGAACCCCGTGGATATCCCGAGGCCCGTGTGTGTCCGGTGTGTCAGCGGCGCGGGTTCGAACCAAGAGGCAGCAGCCGTCGAGCGTCTCCACTGAGCGGTGTTCAGGAATGCGCTGCTCCGCTTTTAGAGACCGGCCCTCAGCGACAGTGACTGTAGACTCCCGCTGCGAGCCTCTCGCTACATCTAGTGGACACATGCTGCCATTGCATGTACCGTAGAAGGGGTTCAATGAAGATGTCGATTTTTATACAAATTAGTGAATTATGCCATTTATATTATAAAATTTGATTAGAAAAAATCCTAAGAGTAAACGAATAGAGGATAAAAATAGAATAAAAAATGAAAACAACAAATTTAAATACATTTGTATGGTTAAAATGATTATTTAAGCCTGCACCAAGTGGATATAGTGCCTTGACATACAGGTTGCTGAGGGGCTCACAGCGACCCCAGTTCGACTCCCAACTAGAGGTCCTTTTGCAATCCTTCCCCTCTTTTTTATGCTCACCATGCTTTCCTATCTCTATAATAAAACATAAAGGTTAAAACCCCCTAACAATATTATTTAAAAAAAATATATGTCAATATTTAAGTTAAACATAGCCACCACCATATCACCCTGCCGCCCTAGACTGAAAGTAAGCAGGGGGGAGCCTGTATGGGAAGCCACTTGGAAAAAAAAGTTGCTGTTGGAAGTGTTGTAAGGCCAGCAGGAGTGTTTATCCTGTGGAGTCCTAATGCCCCAGTATAGATGAGGGGAAAATATAAATGCACATTTCTTACTTACTTACTTATAGTTTACTTACAGCTGCACACATGCTTCTGTCAAGTTTGTTTATTACAGATTAAAACCTTTGCGTGGAAACTGGCGTACGCACAAAACATGGGTGGAAAGGTGTGTATGCCACTTCCCACGCAAAGGTTCTGATCTATAAAAACAAACATCAGTCTGCGCATTTAGAAATGAACCCCCTGGATGATGAATTACTTTTCTGTTCCGGGTGAGTAGATGAATTGATAAGATTCAAAATCGAGTAACAAAACATTCTAAACAAATTAATGAAATTTTATTCGGATAAATAAAAAAGTGCTATTGAAGTGTTATAGAAACAGGCCATACAAAATCGGCAGACCTTTTTTCAATTTCAGTGCAAAATTTAGTAAAAAATAAATAAATAAAATCTTTGGATTAAGGCATAAAAAGTTTGAGATTGTTTTTAGGAGGTGACAACTACAATTAGAACCACATGTTTGGTAAAAAAAACTACTGCAGGTTTCTCATATAATACATCCACTAAAAGACAGAAAATATTACTTTACAAAGTGTATTGGACATAAATTATCAAACTATTTTCATATTATTAAATAACAATACTGAAATAAATATTAAAACTGAATAAATAAATAGATTGGTGGCTCAAAATATGTGAAAACAAATAAAAATGGATGACACAAATGCAGATTACATTACAAGAATATGAAAAATTTCATAAAAAATATAAATGTGTAAATGCCATACTATACTAAATGGATACGGATGAAATTGAATAAATAAAACATTTTATAAACTTACAAATGTAAAATAATACATGTAAAAAAGTTATAAATGTAAACTAAATTTATATAAATGCAAAACATTTGGAAAAAAAAAATCACGTAATAAATTCAAAATTCTATAAAAATGCACATGACACATGGAGTAAAACACAAACCAAATATTCTCCAAATAAAATTTTGACCTAAATACTTATAAATACTATATAAAATATGGAATAATATATAATTCCGAATACTTTTGCAAACAACTTGTAACACTAAACCAACAAATGCAGATGAAATTTTCAAATCAGTTTATTTTGTTCCATTTATAACCACAGATTAAAATTATAAAACAATTATCATTGCGTCACATTTACTTCAGTTTAACTGCTTCAGTTCTCTGATTCCCTTTGAAATGAATGATAAAGCAAAGCATCACTGTATATGTACAAACCATTTTTATGTGAACAATTCTTTCAAAATGTGTACAATCACAACAGTGCAAATTCACAACACGATTCCAAGGTCACAATTTGTTTGATTAACATTCCAGAGCAAGAGCACAGATTATAACCGTTAAAAACAACAGTAGCAAAAATGACAATCATTCAGAGAGAAATGTTTGAAATGAGCGTGTCATCAAGCAGTGTGTGGACATTAATCCTCAGTGAACATCATCCGAACCAGATCTGCTTTGAAACACTCCTCTTCAACCAGCTTCTGGGGCTAAAATGACAGGAAACGCATCACAGTGCATTTATCATTCACATCTGTGGATTCCCATGTATAGTACATTATTATATTTTATAGTACAAGTGGCATGCTTACCGTCCCGTAGCGCAGGAGTGTGGGTACTCCAGTCAGCTTCAGAGTCTTCTTAAAGTCATTATTTGGGTCCTTCCAGCTAACAAAAAAAAAACAGTGAAGGTAGATGTCAACACTAAAATTATTCAAAGTATTTCTATGGAATAGTGCAGTGTTTGCATTATTATTATTTTTTATTATATGTCCTTATCGTGGGAATTAAAACATATTGGGTTAAAAAAACAATTAATAATGTTCTCTGAGTTTTTTAGTGATGTGAGAAAACAAATTTTGATACTGAGCCAACCGCAAACTAATACAGCATTTCAAAGAGCTCATAACATGCTTGTTTAAAGGTTCAAGAGATTTGAACTGATCTGTGTGTGTTGAGAATCAATTAAGACAACGTTAGCACTTGTTAGCTTTAATTGTGAATAAACCATAGACTGTAAAAAATATGGACCTAGTATCCGTGACGTCACCCATAGGTTTCTGATGAACCCAAAAGAAGCCACTAGTAGGCGTGGCCAACCGTCGCCATTTTGTTCGCGCGTCATCGCACCAACCGAGGCATACCAAACAAGGGCAAAGAGGCGGAGCGTGGGCGGAGCGTGGGCGGAGCGTGAGCGGACGGGACGCATGCTGCCATTAAGCTAAGAGCTTTCTTATGGGAGAAACACATCATATTTCATTACCTGCGACTCGTTTGTGTTCTGAACACACGTGCTTGGTTGTACACTATATCAATAAAGTGTTTAGTCTGTTGAAAACACTGTTGTAATACATCAAGCCACTTAACATCGTTCTTAAGACGTTTTTCAACAGGAAGAAAGTGCGAATTACATCCAAATACTTCAGATATAGTCTGTGTTAGTAAATGCAGGGCTATTTAGGAAATCCAGGCAGAACACTGTATGACAACGCTTCAGATGACGATTTAATAGACTACAGCTGATCAATCTGTCAGATTCTGGAGTGCATTAGAGTTCTGAAGAACATTATAAATGATATAGTATCCTAAAAAAAAATGTACATTTATAGAGATGGTATAAGTATAAAATTTCACTCACCTGGGAAACGGTGGCCACGTGAATGGTTTGTGAGCACAATTAAGTGCACACAGCATGCCATATCATCTGATAATTGCAGGAAATAATTCCAAAAGGCAACTGACTGTGTAAAGCCAAATAAAACAACACAAAAATACGATGAATCAGCCGGAATCAGCTAACGTGACGTGACGGCGACCAGCGCGACTAGCTGTCACTCAAGTGGCCACGCCCTTAATTATGCAAACTTAATTTAGCTTAATATAAAGGAAACGGATGAGTTATAAAAAAATTCACCCCCCTCACAGTTGTCATGAAGGGTAATATAAGCTATATGAACCAAAATCGTTCTTTGTACCAGGCTGTAAACACCTTTTTTTTTGCTGTAAAATTGGCCATTTCACCAGTGGGCTCATTGGAGATTTGCTCTATTATGGAGCCAGGACAGCCAGGACTAGCGGAATTTTCGATGAATTGCAAGTTTTAGTTACTTCTGTATTGGCTTCCCGAGGGAGAGCGGGAGGTTGCCGCTTGGAATAAACCTGGATAATTTTGAGCTTTTGTCAGCTAATTTCATTTTCTGGGTCTAAAATAATTTTGGGGGAGATCAAAATCTGTGACGTAGCGCTGTCTGCTTGTTCAGAGATGAGATTGGTTTCTCATTATTATTCATAGCTGAGTTTTCTTATCCTATGAAAAGACCCTGTTTCTTAATTATTCATGAGAGCACGTGCTTTCTGAAGGCAAGACAGACCCGCCAAGCTGTGAGACCGCGTCTGTGCATGGTACACAGTATTTAGCCGTTCATGAAGGGGAGTAAGTGTTTGTTTTCATGATCCACGGGGTTTGTTGCATGTTTCCCCACGATGCTGTCAGCGCCGGTAAAGCAAAGCTATTACACATTTTTGTCGGAAGAGTTGTAAAAGAATTGGAGAACTGGAGGACTTTGTCTTTTATCAGTTGAGTTTGTTACCATTCAGACACATCGCCTATCCATGTTGCTATGCTCGCCTATGTGTTAAATCCTCTGTATTACCGACAGGGCTAATGGTTGAAATAGATAGGGCAAGACACCTGCTGCACTGCTATCCACTGTGTCTGCATTCAAATCTAGGGATTTAGAGAGACAGGAGTCCTCTTCATTTATAGTGTTTTTATAAACATGATTATCTTTATAATGATATCGCAAATTGTGGTTATGTGTATATATTTATATATACTATACGAAATTACAAATAACCACATATGTAGAAGTGCATTAAATTGCTTACTGTTCATTTATTTGCCTTTTATTTTTGTAAACTATAAAATCATGGGTCTCCTCATGTTTTGTGTCTGATTTTGTGCGCCAACTGACAGTTGTTTCCTCCTCTCTTTTTTCCTCGCTCTGCCAGCCATGACCACTCCTCCGTCTGCTCCACAGCCATCTCGGAGCATTATTTTTATTTTTTTTAATTGTGAGGTAGACTTGAACTGAAAGGGGGGGGGGGGGGTCATGACCCTTTAAATAGTCTACAAATGTATCTAACTGACTCCTGATCAGGATGAAACCATAGATAATGATTTAATGGTTTACCACTGGGCTGTGTTCGAAATTACCCTTATATGCATGAATAAAGCACTATTTGCAAGGACAACCATTTGTAGTCTAGTTTTTGAGTGCACTTAATCAGTTCCACAGTAAAAAGCACTGTGCCAGAGAGAGACTGAAATTTGTTTGGTTTAACAATGTGATTAATTGTGACTTTGTCTTGATTTTTATCTTGTCTCAATTTATAAGTTTATTCTTGCGCATTCATTTCTACTCAATACAATACACACTTGTCATATAGTACACACTTGTGAATAATTGTGAGAGGAGAAGTAGGGGCCACATTTTTATTATTATTATTATTATTTTGTACGTTTGTTATTGTTTTGGGAAAAGCTAGTTAGGTAAGTAATTGCTGTATTTTATTTATTATTTTTATTTTCTTTAGGTAATATAGTTGGTAAATAAAGATATTTTTGTTTGTTGTTTTCCGCCTGATCTACCCCTGAAGATATATCCTTATCTCATGTAATAAACAAAGCTTGTTACATTCAAATTCTCTCTGGCATTGGCTCTCTTTTCTTTTCAGTTGTGATCAACCCCTAGACCAGGGATGCTCAAACTTTTTCTTATGAAGGGCCAAAAATCAAACTTGATTGAGGCTTATGGGCCGAAGGTAACTATGGTTGCCATTGGTAATTTCCTAATGTATTTAATGTTAAAAGAAAAAGACTAGAAAAGACTAGAAAACCTTGTTTAACATTAACTAATTTTTTTTTTTTACATTTAATAATGAACGTATTACAATAAAAAAACTCAAATATCTTATTTATAACAAAATTACACTAGTTTTTGCCTTGATTTGCTTGCCGTTGTCTTCTGCATAGTTCTCTATCCGTCGAGTGACAGTATTTACATTTTTAAAAATCCGATTTATTTACAACATTAAAATGAAACATTTCAGTTCAGTTTGCTTCAGTAGCTCAGTAATAAAACAAACAAAAAAGCGTACGTCAAATTAGAAATGACGATCTCTGTACTGGCATTCGCCCCAACCCTCTCAATCATGCTCACTTCTCCTCTCAGATGGAATGGTGGGCCAAATCAAAGCTTACAATGGGTCAACTTTGGCCCGCGGGCACTACTTTATGCATCTCTGCCCTAGACAGTCATAACAACAAGTGTACAACTGATGTACATTCAGCTCCACATAATACCTATAAAGCAGTGTGGGGATCATGCCAAATGAACTTCTGCATTTCACCAGATAATAGTGCCCACAGCAGGATTCATTCCCTTTTTAATAGACCATAAAGTGAAAGTGACGTTAACGAATGCTACAACATACTTAAGTATTAACAACAGTGAACTGACAAACTGTAATAATTACTGTAGTGTACTTTAGTTTGTACAGTAAACTGTGATATATTGTAGTATAGTTGTAGAAAGCTACGGTACTGGGTAATTTGTTTTATAATACTGTGGTTGATGTATTACCTCAGATAGAGGTAAAGTTGGTTTTAAGGTACACGTTCGTTCAGTGACAAGGACCCTATATTGTTTACCACGCTACTTTGAAAAAGTCACATTCAAGTATGACTTCAAAACAACATTAGCACTATTTCATTGGCTGCAAACAGTTTTACTTTAAAAGTCATTGGCTGATATTATGATTTCCCTATTTAGAATTAGCAAAAATCAAAATAATTTGATGAAATTATAAATCAGAATATGAGAATATAAATCCAACTTTACCTCAATTCACCTCAGCCACAGTATTACAGCAACAAATTTGCATTTTTAAAGGCCCCAGCTGTAGATTCAAGTGCTTTGAAATGAAAAGGAAATGAAATAAATGACTACATGCTTTTTTTCCTTGTTTAGGAGGAGGTTTACTCTGAATTATTGCGGCTTTCATTTCGTGTTGGCTTTAACCAAAGCTGAAAGCAAATCTGAAACTTAAACCAGGCCACAAAATAAAATGAAATGTAAGCAAAGTATCCCCTTTCAAACAGCATAGTCCAGTAAAGACATACAGACAGTTTTATCATTAAAGGGGTGGTCCAAAGTGTATTTTTAAAGCTTGATTACATGTATGGGGTGTAAAGCAAGGTGTGCTCATGCTTCATTTGTGTAAAATTACGTTATTTTTTATATATCTTACTTTGATGACATACAGCTACTCAGCTAACATGAAAACGACTGTCATATTTCCTAGTTCCACTGAAAGGCCTGCCCTCAAGAAGCTCTGATTGGTCAGCTAACATAATGTGTAGAGATTCACTGATCTGCTCCATGTTACAGCGCCTCTGGCCACGCCCCTTAGCTGCGCGGGGTGTATGCTTGTAACCTGAAGGGTTTATGACATCATTAACCAGGATGTATTTTTTTGTAGTCCCCAAACTTCATTCGCTGTAGGCTTTGCTAAGCTAACTCTGTAAAAGCCAATGTCTCCCTTTACATTGAACTTTGAGCGTCCTACATTCGGAGATGTTATGTTCACACAGCTAAATTACACATCAACTAAAGTTTAAAATATGATATCATAGTGGACCACCCCTTTAACAAGGACACAATTTGTCCTAATCTAATGCAGCTTATGAATAAAAGTATCTGTGTGCATAAGATATTCTTGTTTAATCCACAGGTCAAATGTGTTAAACTTACTAAGGTCTGTCTCCAACTTGGCAGTAAATGAAGACAGTTCCCTCAGGCAGATGAGGTAGCTCTGCCCTGACCACTGGCTCTGCTACAGGAGGGGGTAAAGAAAGATACTCTTTTAGTTTTAGGATTTTAAAGCAGCACAACTGCTGTATTATGACTTCACACTGTACCTTTCACGCAGTCCGGACACCAGCTCTTGCCCTGGCCATCTTTATCTCCAGAAAAATAAGCGAAAATCTCCTTCCCTTTTCTGTCAGACACAGCTTTACAAAACTCCTCGTAGCCATGAACGGCAACCTCTTCGTATTTAGTCATGATTTATTAGTGGTTTAGTGTTTACTTGAGGTCAGCTGATGCGTGATAAAGTGCAGCAGAGAGCTGACTGATGTGCGTATGAATGGAGCTGAGTGTGTGAAACTTTTGATAGCTGCGATCTCGTGTGTGAAGTGTGAAGCAATGCGCGATTATTGTGTTTAAACAAGAGCGGAAGATTTTAATATAAAAGTCTGCTGAACAGAACTGGCGATTTAGCACATTATCTACAACAGCCAGGAATTTTGAAAACAATAGTAATTTTCATATCCTTTATAATATTAAAAAAAATTATAATGTTGTGTGTAGTGAGTTGTGTTTTTACCAATTTAACATTTACAAAAATATTAACGTGTATAACACAGTAGAGATGTAGTTGTTTGCGCGCGCGCGTGTGTGAAGAAAAAACCTAAGATTCTTGAAATATTATGCTGATGTATTTAAAGAAGATTCTCGATTTTAGTTGCTTTCCTTATGATTTTTTTGTTAAGTGTCATTGTATTGTCATTCATTTGCTTAATTTTATTTATTTCTTTAGTATAATTATTTTATTATTATTAATGCTACCTTTCTGTCTGATGATATTTTTATATTTGTATGTTGTTTCTTTTTATGAATATGTATATTATTGACAGAGTGTAAGATGTATCTGTGATCCCTTGTACTTTGTTATATTGTTCTTGTATTGTCAGTTCAAGTAATAAAAAAAAAATAAAATAAAAAAAGAATGTTTGAATGTGTACACATTACAAGACTAATACATGCAATGGCTTGCAACTGTAATTTTTTGAATTGCTATAAAATCAATAATTATTTAATTATACTCAAAAAAAAACTACTTTAGAAAAGCATATATTAGTTGTAAGTAGGCATGGGATGATAACCACTTTCAAGGTATACCGCTGTTTGGAAAAGTCAAGGTTTTCATACCCCCCAAATTTTTTGCTATACCGTTCCTAAGGTACGTGTACGATTTTTTTTTAAAACAATTTTTTTTTGGTGTAAATTGTACAGACATCTGTGTTTTTGAAACAAATGAAGACCGCAGAAGTCAATAATTCACTTGAATTATTTAGCCTGACATGTTTACTACCCCAAAATACTTTAAATGTTTCTCAAAATAAAATATATTGTGTTCAAAGGGAAAAAAGTGTTGTTTTTTTAGCCAGACATTTAGAAATAATATATTTTGGAGCATTAAACACAATACCGTTATACCGTGAAACCGTGATATGCAAGGTTATCATACCGTCAGAATCTTATACCGGCCCATGTTGTAAGTTTTAAAGGGCACCTATGATGAAAATCAACTTTTGTAAGCTGTTTGGACAGGACTGTGTGCAGTGTGTCCACTGTCACAATAGAGTGATATAAACACAAGACTCTTTTTTAAATTTCCTGATGTTAAAATAGGACCCATATCTAAGTGATTTTGAGGCCCACTGCAGCGTGACGTACAGTGCATCAGCGCTTCACTTTTTCCACATTTCTTTATGTTACAGCCTTCTTCCAAAATGGATTAATACATTTATTTCCTCAAAAGTCTACACACAATCCCCCATAATGACAATGTAAAAAGATTTTTTTAAAATTGTTGCAAATTTATTAAAAATAAAAGACCTGAAAAATCACATGTACAGAAGCATTCACAGCCTTTGCCGTGAAACTCTAAATTGAGCTCAGATACATTCTGTTTCCACTGATCATTCTTGAGATGTTTCAGCAGCTTTATTGAAGTCCACCTGTGGTAAATTCTATGGTGGCCGAGAAAGGTTAACGCGCTGCAATTTAAGAAAGCACATGCAATAACAAGAAACACCAGGAAATTAAGAAACGGTCTTCATCAATTTGACAGCACACCTGTTACAAATTCTCACAAGAGAGCTTAACGCGCTGCAATTTAAGAAAGCACATGCAATAACAGAAAACAACAGCAAATTAAGATACGATCTTCATCAATTTGACAGCACACCTGTTACAAATTGTCACAACAAAAACAACGGAAGAAACGCGCTGCAAGTTATTGAAAACACAACGGAAGAAAATCCGCAGCAACTTATTGAAAACACAACGGAAGAAAATGCGCAGCAACTTGGTGAAAACACAAAGGAAATGTTTCAGGAGGACCCAAAAACATGACGGACCCAGCTGAGAAACGGACCCGCCGTGACTGTTGTTCAGTGAAATGATTGGTGGTCTTTGAAAGGTGGTCTTTATTATCCTGATTACACGATTCCGTTGTCTTTTGTAAATTATCAGTCTAATTAATTATTAATTATCAACTGAAATGTTGCGTTATTAAATAAATTAACTACATCCGTATCTTAGCTGTGTCCGTCATGTTTTTGGGTCCTCTTGAAACATTTCCTTTGTTTTTTCACCAAGTTGCTGCGCATTTTCTTCCGTTGTGTTTTCAATAAGTTGCTGCGCGTTTTCTTCCGTTGTGTTTTCAATAAGTTGCTGCGCGTTTTCTTCCGTTGTTTTGAGAATTTGTAACAGGTGTGCTGTCAAATTGATGAAGACCGTTTCTTAATTTGCTGGTGTTTTTGGTTATTGCATGTGCTTTCTTAAATTGCAGCGCGTTAACCTTTCTCGGCCACCGTAGAATTCAGTTGATTGGACATGATTTGAAAAGGCATACACATGTCTATATAAGGTCCCAGGGTTGGCAGTGCATGTCAAAGCACAAACCAGGCATGAAGACAAAGGAATGGTCTGAAGAGCTCCCGCAAGGCTGGGGAAGGTTACAGAAAAATTTCTGCTGCTCTTCCAATGTTCCAATGAGCACAGTGGCCTCCATCATCCATAATTGGAAGATGTTTGGAACCACCATGGCTCTTCCTTGAGCTGGCTGGCCAAGCAGAGTGATTGGGGGAGAAGGGCATGAGTCAAAAACTGTAAGTGATCAGTAGCCCGATGGTCACTCAGTCTAACCTCCAGCATTCTTCAGTGGAGAGAATATAATCTTACAGAAGGACAACCATCTGTGCAGCAATCCACCAATCAGACCTGTACGGTAAAGTGGCCAGATGGAAGCCCCTCCTTAGCCTGGAATTTGCCAAAAGGCATCTGAAGGACTCTCAGACCATAAGCAGCAATATTCTCTCGTCTGCTGACACCAAAATTAAATCCCTTGGAGTGAATGCCAGGCGTTACGTTTGGAGAAAACCAGGCACCGCTCATCACCAGGCTAATACCATCCCTACAGTGAAGCATGATGGTGGCAGCATCATGCTGTGGGGATGTTTTTCAGCAGCAGGAACTGGAAGGCTAGTCAGGATAGAGGGAAAGATGAATGCGGCAATGTGCAGCAATGTACAATGTACCTTCTTCAGAGTGCTCTTGACCTCAGACTGGGGCGACAGTTCATCGTCCAGCAGGACAATGACCCAAAGCACAAGACACACAAGTGGCTTCATGACAACTCAGTTAATGTCCTTGAGTGGCCCAGCCAGAGCGTGCCACACCGTCGCTTCCCCAACCTGATAGAGCTTGAGAGGTATACAGCAAAGAGCAATGAGCAAAATTTCCCAAAGACAGGTGTGCCAAGCTTGTGGCATCATATTCAAAAAGACTTGAGGCTTTAATTTCTGCCAAAGGTGCATCAACAAAGTATTGAGCAAAGGCTGTGAATACTTCTGTACATGTGATTTTTCAGGTTTTGTATTTGTAATAAATTTGCAACAATTTCAAAAAATATTTTTTCACATTGTCATTATGGGGAATCGTGTGTAGAATTTTGAGGAAATTAATGAATTGAATCCATTTTGGATTAAGGCTGTAACAAAAAATGTGGGAAAAGTGAAGCACTATACTTTCCACACTGTAGGAGTGCGGTTTTCCCAACCACGATTGATAGGCACCATGTCTCCATAATAACATGACCACAGATTTTTTTTTTTTTTTTGCAAATAAACTGGGATTAAAAACTAATTTTTATTAGTTTAAAATGTTTTTAAAAAAGAGCATGTTTGTAAAGACAGTAAAATCGATCATAAGCACTATATTCACCACAGCCGCATGCTGTCATTGAATGCACATATGTGTGTGTGTGTTCTGCAAACGGCAACTGTGTGTGACTCGTTGTTTCACAAATGCTTGAATAAACTCCAAACACATGAAATAAACACATGAAATAAACTTTTTTTGACAAATGAACTGTATTTAGCTTCATCTGAGTCTGTTTCCATCACTGACTGCTGTTTATCTGCTGTAGCAGAAGAAGCAGACATGCACGTAGTAGCGGTGGGTGGCGAGAAGCAGCTCATTTGCATATAAAGTGGGGGTCACCATGCAGGGTTTGTTTCAAGTATACCCAGTAAGACCTTGATTAGCTTGTTCAGTTGTGTTTGATTAGGGTTGGAGCTAAAATCCTCGATCTAAAGTCACAGGCTACAAAAACAGCTACAATGTAGCCAGACACCAAAATGGGCAAATTCTGGAGGCTATAATAAATAATCTGATGGGTATTTATAGCTGACACTTAGACACATTCTGGAGACACCAAAGGCATCTTGTAAAAGGAGTAAAGTAGGTGCCCTTTAAATGAGATTTATTTAATGCTAATATTATTATATTTTATATATAATATTTTATATTTTTATTATATAATATTTTATATAATATATATTTAAAGCATACTGTTTTAAGATTAAAAACTGTCTTTACTGTCTAGTCATTTCATTACCGTTTTCAGTTTTTAATTTGTAATTTTAATTTATATACATAAAGATTTCATTGATTGTTGTTTGAGTTTTCGTTATTTAGTCAATCAGTTTAATCAATAACTAAATAAGAAATGTTTCTTCAAAATTGTATAAATGTATTTTAATGCATTTTATTTAAGTAACGTATACTTAATCTTGGGTGCCACGGTGGCGTAGTGGGTAGCACATTCGCCTCACAGCAAGAAGGTCACTGGTTCGAGCCTCGGCTAGGTCAGTTGGCATTTCTGTGTGAAGTTTGCATCTTCTCCCTGTGGTCGCGTGGATTTCCTACGGGTGCTCTGGTTTCCCCCACAAGTCCAAAGACGTGGTATAGGTGAATTGGGTAGGCAAAATTGTCTTTAGTGTATGAGTGTGAATGGATGTTTTCCAGAGATGGGTTGCCGCTGGAAGGGCATCCGCTGTGTAATAAATATGCAGCATAAGTTGGCGGTTCATTCTGCTGTGGCGACCCCAGATTAATAAAGGGAATAAGCTGAAAAGAAAATGAATGAATATTTAATCTCAAGAAGTATAGTTGAACTTTTATGGCCTCAATTTTAATGAACTATAATTGTCCCATTATGGACGTGAGAAGTAAATAGTGAAATGACGTGATGCACATTAATGTGTGTCCCTCAGGATGCAGGGGTGTGTGTATGTGTGTGAGAGAGCATCGTTTGCCCAGCAGCAGCAGGAGCAGGAATGGCTCGGCAGTGCAATAATCCACTTCTGTATCTCTTCAGCTACACTACAGTAAAATATGTGGTCACCCAGAATAAAATAGTTGGACTTTTGTACAGATTCTTTCAACTCATCATCATGTGCTATCTGATCGGGTAAGAGTCATCATTACTTCATTTAGTTCAAACGCAACTCAACTTTAATGACAGATATGAACGAATTTAGTTGTTCTTACTGGATTGACTGAACTTGTTTCATCTGAACAGGTGGGTGTTTTTGACAAAGAAAGGATACCAAGCTGTAGATGACACTATTGAGAGCTCTGTGGTAACTAAAGTTAAAGGAGTCGCGTGGGTCAATACAACCGATTCAGATTTATGGGGACCAGAGGAATACGTTATACCAGACCATGTAAGTCATAAACCACACTGGAGTCAGAGCGAGTGCAGATTAGTAATGTTTTGCTTCGTGAATTTGCTTTATTGATCAAATATTCATTTCATTTTCAGGGTGGGAAGTTTCTTTTTATAGTAACCAATTTCATTGAAACACCGAACCAAACATTAACCACATGTCCAGAGGTAAGGCTTTCACCATTTATTAAAACATTTGATCTTTTCAATTTTAAACATATTGCTATTTTCTCAAATACATTCACTTTTAAGTGTTTGCTATCAGTGCAAATGTTAAGCCAACTTGTTCATTATAGCTCCCTTTAGGCCATTAAGAGCCGTGGTTACTTTGAATGTATATATAATATATGAATGTATATGTATATCCCCACTGATGTACAGTGCAGATTACTTAAAAAAAACACTACATGGCTTTTACAATCCCATTAATAAGATTACTAATTGATTTTGTAGATGGCTGGTTTGACAATGTCAATTTCCATGCCACCATTTCCTATGTTATCAGTCTCAAGGGACAATCAGGCTTTTAAATGCGTGCTAATTTCACATTGTTTTTCTTAATACACAAGATGGACATGTTTGACTGCTGAACTGGTGTCTTGTGATGGAGCTTTATGCAAATGGAGCTTTATGCTGGTTTCGACTATTTTGAGTTCTTGTCGAGTCGCTTAAGAAATATTAGTTGGACTGAAACAGAGTCAAAATGATTGACAGCTTTTATCAAAAAAAGGAAAAAAAAGAACATTTTTATTCACACACTCACACACTACGGCCAATTTAGTTTGTTCAATTCACCTATACCTGCATGTCTTTGGACTGTGGGGGAATCCGGAGCATCCGGAGGAAACCCACACGAACATGTGGAGAACATGCAAACTCCACACAGAAATGCCAACAGACTCAAACCAGTGACCTTCTTGCTGCGAAGACGCAGTGCTAACCACTGAACCATTGTGTAACCACAAATAGTAAAACTGAAAATAGAAAATAACGATAAAATAGAAACCTTACATCATTGGTAAACATAAGTTTTTAAAAACTGCTTATCTTCTACTGGGTAATAAGTATATATTAATGCCTTTTGTTATTTATTTACGTATATAGATAAACTCAAAACAGTAATATGTCAAAACTCTGGTTTAATTATGAACATTTTTAATTATTTCTACCTGCACTGTTGACCCAAGTTGACTTTTTGAGTCGAGTCCAGTGCAGTATTTGGGTTAAAAGTTGAGTGAGCTCAAATAAAGATGTGCAGCAAGTTGCGTTACAATTTCAAGTTGAGTCAACAATTTTTTTTTTACAGTGCATGTAGAATCAAGTTATGTTTACCATACCAAAAATAATAAATGAAAAAAGTCTAATCAAATATTAAGTTATAATCTAAAACCTTGAGGGGCGACACGGTGGCTCAATCGATATCACTGTGGCCTCACAGCCAGAGGGTTGCTGGTTCGAGTCCCGGCTGGGCCAGATGTCATTTCTTAGTGGAGTTTGCACGTTCTCCCCATGTTGTCACTGCACACTTAGTACTGGACACTGGAGGGGTAAATGTAAACAAGCATTTATTGACAAAGTTTTTTAATTAAGTAGGATGGAGTTCGGAGAGAGAGGGACTTGTAAACAAGGAAGTGCTCGGTAGCATGAAGTTTGTTGCAGACACACAACACATTTAACTTATCCGAACACTGAATGCACTGGAACACAGAGGCTGAGGAAACACAAGGAATCAAGGAGATGCACGCAGGAGCAGTAAAACCTATAAGTAGAACGCCGGAGATGGACCGGGTGATTCTCATGGATGTGATGATCAGGACCGACAGAGGTAGAGTGAGTGGAAGTGTGTTATATTCACCTTATTCTCCGCAAACGATTAGGCACAGCCATTGGAATCTTTTTGACTCAAGACTACCGGTCTCATTCACTTCCATTCATTTTTAGATGTTAAAAACAGATCGTTTTGCTGCTTGATGTTGCAAACTGATGTTTTCTTATTATATTATTCTGCTTTGTCTGTTAAGTCATGCAAACACTTGTTTGTAGAGCATGTAGTTTGACCTCTTTCTGCCATTTATTATTCCTAGTCATTTCTCCCATGAATCAACTGAATCGGAAGTTCTAAAACAATTGAAAAAACGAGCGCACTTCTGCATTAAAGAATAAGGTGAATAGTGTGTGTGTGTATATGTCTGTGCGGTGGTGTTGATCAGTAATCAGCAGAGTGAGAGCGAGTGCAATTGGGTTCAGGTGGATCTGATGGATCCAGCGACTGCCTAACAGGCGTGGGTTTCCTCCGGGTGCTCCGGTTTCCCCCACAGTCAAAAGACATGGGCTATAGGTGAAGTGAATAAACTAAAATTGGCCGTAGTGTATGAGAGTGTGAATGTGGGAGTGTATGGGTGTTTCCCAGTAGTGGGTTGCATCTGGAAGGGCATCTGCTGTGTAAAACATATGCTGGATAAGTTGGTGGTTCATTCTGCTATGGCCACCCCTGATGAATAAAGGGACTAAACCGAAGGAAAATTAAATAATATGAAGTGAAGACCTTTGGAAGCTCCACTCTGTGTTATTCTTATATACTTTGTTTGTATATTTATTATTAAAGTCAAATGAATTCAAAATTTTCAAGGTTTATTTTGATAGAGAACATTATGGTGTACAATTAATCTCTGCATGTTTTTGTCAATCTTTAGTGAATATCTGAACATTTGTCTCCACTATGGAGTGACAGTTCTCTGATGATGTCGGTTTGATGGCAACATTTTTAGCCACGCCCCTCCAATCGTCAGTTTGCTGCTAGTGAAAGATGAGAGGAGGAGCAAAAAACCCCGCCCCCTACTCAATATTCCATTTTATTTGGAAATACACTATTATACTGAAATGGAATATTGAGTAGGGGGCGGGGTTTTATCTTTCACTCCATTTCAGTTGGAAATATATCATTATACTGAAATGAACAGTGATCTGTCTTGTTTTAGAGCCCCTCTGTACCGTTTGGCATATGCACCCATGATGACAATTGCACAAAGGGAGAGGCTGTCAGGGCTGGAAATGGTATGCATTTAAACTGATTTTTCAGTCTAGCTCACATAATAAAGTCATACTACATCAAATGTTTTCCATCCATGCGTTTGCTGTTTAAAAACATATTAATTCTCCTTAGGTATTAAAACTGGCACCTGTAGGAAAACAGATGGGAATGAAACGGACACATGTGAAATATATGGCTGGTGTCCCACTGAAAAGCCACTGCGGCCAGAGTAAGAACGTTTTCTCTCACTTTTTAAAATTCACCTCAAATGCTCTACCCATAGTAGGAGAAATAATAGTGAGAAAATAATAATGTTAAAAGGGAAAACACTGAATGCCATTAAATGTTTTAGGGCCGCAACTATGTTGAAAGAAGCAGAAAACTTTACTGTGTACATAAGGAACTTCATCAAATTTTCCCAGTTCAACCTCTCAAAGTAAGACATTCAGTGTGCTTTAAAAATAAATGAAAATAAAAATCCTTTTCTGAATAAAACAGTAGATTTACCGTATTTATTTAGCAATAAATGATCTCAAATCTTATTTTGTTTCTCTCAGAACAAACATTCTAAAGGAAAGTAATCCATCGTATATAAAAAGCTGCTTGCATGATGAAATTCATCACCCGTACTGTCCTGTATTTCGGCTCGGAGATATTGTGAGCAAAGCTGGATATAGATTTGAAGAAGTGGCAGTAAAGGTGAGAAATTCAAGTGGATTTAACGTGTGGTGGAAGTACTGAACTTAATTTGACGGCAATTTCATACTTATTATGCTACATGTCATATTTATTTTTAATTCCAGGGTGGTTCAATTGGGATTGTGATTAGGTGGTCATGTGACCTTGATATAGATACTTCAGATTGCCATCCTCAGTACAGTTTTATGTCTATGGGCAGCAGCACGCCAGTCACAGCCGGATATAACTTCAGGTACGTTCCCATGACAGCCAAAATGTTTTTGTTAATGACTTTTCAACAGACCAATTTTAGAGGAAATAAAAAATAACGTAACGCTCATTGTTCAACATCTGCAGAAATTTCAGTTGTGGCTATTAACCAAGAACCTTCAAAATTAGAGAACAACAACGAATGTGACATATGAAGAAAGATTAGAACTAAAGTTTCAGATATTTTTAAATCTCCGTCAAAAGGAGTTTTATGTTTTATTTTAATTTTATCAGTTTTATGAATATATATAATATCTTCTCAGATATGCTCGCTATTCCAGTGATGCTGCAGGAAGGACGCACAGAACACTTTACAAGGTGTATGGATTTCAATTGGATATCATGGTGTTCGGAACGGTATGTGGTCCAATTACCACTGTTTTTATTAGGTACATCTTTCTAGAATCACAGTGACTTCAGAAGTGCATGAGCAAGGTGCTGGTGCTTTTTCCGTATTGATACTATAGCGTCACATATACACTGTAAAAAGGAGTTGGTTGTATGTAAAAAAGAGAGTAAACCTGTTGCCTTAAAAGTGACAAGCTGAGTTTACTTTAAAAGATGAAGACACCTGTTGTAATTTGAAACTGTTATGGTAACTTAACTTTATTTTCAATGTTATTTTACCTAACAAATTTCAGGCACGGTGGCTTAGTGGTTAGCACAGTTTCACAGTACTGGGTTGGGGCATCCGCTGTGTAAAACATAAGCCGGAATAGTTGGTGGTTCATTCCGCTGTGACGACCCCTGATCAGTGGTGGTAAAAGTAAAAGTACAATTACTTGCCCAAAAATGTAGTGCAAATAGACAAAAAAATTAAAAAGTAGCAATTTTAAAAGACGTCAAGAGTAGTGAGTCGGCTCACATGGAATCTGCCCGCGCAGAATTCCGCAGATTTTTAGCCCATCATCGATTCTGTTTATTTACTTGTGTAAATGTATGGAAATTCATATTCATTCAGTTTTGAAAATAATTTCAGTAATATTATTGACTAATATGAAAATATTTGGTAACACTTTATTTTGATGGTCCCCCTGTAGATAGTCT
>CAIGQQ010038083.1:4304694-4321596 GCA_903798035.1 Danio albolineatus
ATTTGCTGGTGTTTTCTGTTATTGCATGTGCTTTCTTAAATTGCAGCACGTTAACCTTTCTCGGCCACCGTACTCAAATACCCTAATGACAGGTTTAACGAACACTGGGAGTGAACGATGACGACGAGATCTGTGTTCAGCTGTAAAATCTGTCAGATAGGTTTTTTCATGTTTCATAAAAGATCAAATTCATACTTAAAAACAAAAAACTACTGATGAAAATTATTATTAGATGTAACATTCTTCACCATCCCAAAATTCAGATCATTCATCAATATGCCATATTAACTACCACATATCATTAGACAGACAGACATAGTCGCATATTTTTTTTACTGAATTTTTACAAAAAAAATATTTAATTAATTATTATATAATTTATTCGCTTATGCCCACAGCCGTAGGCCTACACACAGCAAATTGTGAGGTGCTGAATTTCTGGTGTAAGCCCCTGTAGTGTTATAGTGTTTCAATCCAAGTGTACATTTACTGTTTTTAACACTCATGTGTGTTAAATTGTGACTTTAACAGTGTGCATTTATGGTGTTGCCTTTCCATACTCATCTATGTTAATTGCACACACCAGAACTTGAGGTGACTGAGTCAATACGTAAACACGAAAACGGTAGTGTAAACTAATATACTCTGCTTAAGTGTATATATTCAACCCTTTTTTAAAGTGTAACTTATACACTGAGGTGGTGGGACTCGTATATACACCAGAAGACAGTGTAATTTAACAACTCTGTAGACTGCACTTTGTCCTGCATCTGTTAAAAATGGTTAATGTGGTGTGCATTTTTACACTCTGGGTGTAAAATATTTTACACTGCAGAGGTGTATATATTCAACACTTTTGAAAGTGTAACCTGGACACTTGGGCCCCGTTTACACTAGTGCGTTTTAGTTTTAAAACGGCATTTTAGCATGAAAACGATCCGCGTCCACACTAGCGTTTCACCCAGCGTTTCTGAACATATCTCCATCCACACTACGCCACTAAAACCGTATATCACGTGACCATTCGCGCACTCTGGGCATGCGCGTTCAAGTATAAACAGGAAGCATGTGTCTCGCTTTGCACATAGGGCTTGCGCCGCTTGAAACGCGAGCTATTAGCGAGTGCTCGAACAATAGCTTGCGAATATATGCAGCTGTTGTAGTAAAAAAGGCAGTTTAATGGCACAATGGCGCCTAAAACGGACAATAGTGCAAACAACGCTCCCATTTCTGTGTCCATGTTGTTTACAGTGAAGGCTGGTCTGCCGTCTTCCAGTGGTGTTATAGTCGTGTGATAGGGGCTTGACGAATAAGGGAAGGATACGCAATGACCCAAAAGCCCCAATCAAGTAGCGAATCCCAGCAGCCTTGACTCTGTTTTCAGACGTCTCCGTTTTCCCCATCCACACTGAGACGGAGCAGCAGCGTTTTAGAATGAAAACGGCCTCTCCAGTGTTTCCAAAAAGCTCCATTTTCGGGGCTTGAAAACTCTGGTGTAGTGTGGACGGATGGCATAACCGTAGCAAAACTTATGCGTTTTAAAATGAAAATGCATTAGTGTAAATGGGGCCTTGGCTGGTGGGACTCACATAGACACCAGAAAGTGTTAAATTCAACACCTGTGGTGTAAAATGTACACTGGAAAATTAGCTGTGCAGTAAAAGCGGAAATCCCCTCAGTCCTGATTAAATTAAATTTGATCGGAAGTTACGGTTGCGTATTTCTTTTCAGAGTTGTAAGTAGCCATATTTGAGAAACATTTAGCCAATTACCTGCATTTCTTTGGAAGTCTCCACATTTTGCATAGGTCTACTCTCTCTGGTGAGTTGTTTGGTACAGACTAATCTTACAATATTGTTTATATGCATTTGCTTTTAATTTAAATGTTACTTCACAAAGCCTAGCTCATAAAATCGAACACGTCACACACAGGTTTATGCACAATGCACAGGTTTCTTAAAGGTGTCTTTAAGTTTTTTAACTTAAGAGCAGTGAAATGTCCTCAGTTATTTGTCTCTCAATTACAAGTATAATCCAATAGTGATAGTCCAATGACTGTAAGGTATTATCCAGTACACACAAAATAGTAGTTTCATCAACCCTGACCACAAAATAAGTACTCAAAATATTGAAGAAAATTTGCTCGTAGTGCCAAAGGTCCAGAGTTTGTCCATACATGAGCTCATTTGTCCTATTTTGCCTGCTACGCCATCATAAATAGTGAAAATTTCTCATTGAAAAAGGCTTCAAGATCAAGCAGTTGCTTCGGTGTGACTTCAGCTAATTAGTTTTGGCCAATGCTAACAAATATTTTTCATGAGTCCAACATCCAGCTGTGCAAGAAAACACAATCTGAGGCAAAAGAAGTCATCATTTGCTGCTGTATTGTTTTTAAAAAGAGAAAACATATTACAAGTACTTTTTATCTAAATTTTGGACCTATTCTTGAAACCAATAAAAATGTGTGAAAAAAGGTCACCAAAGGGTAAAACCGAATAAACTGGATTTGAATATTATATTGGCTTATGTTGTTATCCATTTTCAAATGAACTTTTATTTTACAAGAGAGGCTAGAAAATCGTGATTAAATTATTATTATTATGTTTTAATAATTTTATATTGAAATGGCCAAATTCTAACTGAGGAAAATAAATTTTGCTGGTCAGTTTGTTATTTTCCTAATAAAGGAAAATAGGCTACAGACTTTTTTTAATTTTAAACTATAACAGACTAATTTTTTTTTTCTAATAATACATGCTGTAATAAATTTATATTTTAAAATAAGCATTTTATTCACATTTCATTATTCTAAATCTTTAGGAAATATTTTGCACATTAAAAAAGTGTGGTAATGATCACCATCCGAAAAGCTTCAGCTAAAAAAATTGTGCTTTAAAATATCACTAAAATTCAGTATTTAAATATCATAATTAAATCGAAAATAAAGCATATAACTGCAAAAAGGTTCACTTTTTGGGAAAAAAAGACCACCCCTTTGACCAGGCTGGCTACGGGCCTGATTTTTAAGCAGCACTCAAAATTATTTTTATGAAATTATGCTCATTTTAGTCACTTAGTTAAGTTTGACCCTTTTTTGAATCCATTCAGCCGATCTCCAGGTCTGGCAGGAGCACTTTTAGCTTAGCTTAGCATAAATCATAGATTTTTTTAAACAATATTGTTGGTCTAATCCAATTCAATGATTTATGCCAAGCTAAAAGTGCTCCCGCTAGACCTGGAGATCAGCTGAATGAATTAAAAAAAAATGGTAAAACGCAAATGCAAAGCAGAAACAAGACACACACTGATAGCCTAGCACTGAAAAGCATGTGACCAGAATTGAAGAAAAGTAATTTTGGGGGGTGGGGGGTGGAAGGTGGTTACAACATTTGATTAAAGATTATAAGGGCAAATGATTGTTTTTTACAGAATAATGGAAGTGCTTAGATCCATGGTTTATAACATGCCAACTTTAAACACTGTACTCAAAGATACTGCTGAACAAGCAGACAAAAGGAGACACGACACACTTTGCAAATGCAAGTCAAACTTTATTTTGGTTAGAGGGGAATGTTTGTGCAACACGTTCCTGAAAAAAAGTGTATCTGGAATGACAGTTTTCGGTTACACAAAACAGATGCGCACTGCTACCATTCAAGTGACATTTTGTTCTTTGGTGGAACAAGATGAGACACACTCAACTCCTGCTAACACACACTCCTGTAGTCCAAAACTGCCATTGTGTTGGTTTTGGGAAGGGGGCGGTGAGAGGGGGGTGGCTGGTTATTGGGGATGTTGTGATGGGGGCAGGAGTGCATGTGCTCCAAAAGACAAAGAACTTTCCAGAGCATTCCTTCGAATGTTTCAAGGACACTAGGGAGTAGCAGCGTAGCTCTCGCCACCTAAACTAGTGATTCAGCAGCAACTATTCACATCCAAACAGATCTTGCACCTGCAGCAGCACGCAATGTTCTTTTTTTCTGAACGATAATCAGTAGTTTTTAAAGTAAGCTCGGTCCCCCGTTCTTGAGCAGTGCACTACATCTATGGAATGTGCACTAGCGCCGGTCCATTTTCCATCCCGACGGTCACATACACACAGTCCACGTCAGCCAAGAGGAGGCACTTCACATAGAGATAGTAACTATTAAAAGAGTAACCTGACTTGTACTCTTGAGCTGTAACAAGGCATGAAATGAGGATCGAAAGAAATACAGGAAGTCTATATGTTCAAGCTTTACAATGACATGGTCGACAGGCAAATGGAATAACTTATTGTGTCTGCTGATACTCAACATATTAACAATATTGCATTGCAAAAAAAGGCATAATATAAATTAGATCTCAACTCTATGCTCACAACATTTATAAGAAATAACTTTTTGTAGTTGGGATAAAATAGCAGCTTCATGGGTAACGCGTTTCAACGGGAAAGCTTAATCTAGGCCTGCTGACGCAAGGCGTTCAGTCAAGCTTGTGTATCCAACGCGTTCACCCATGACAGGAAACAGATTTAGGACTTGACAGATTTTGCTGCAATGGTACACAGAGCAAATAAAGAGTCTAATGTGGGAAACATAACATGACGTGGTGTGAATGCGACAACTGTTACAGCCCAGTACTACACATACATTGCTAAATACAAAAGAAAAACCTCTTTCTCTCGGGAGTTCGCTCTCCCGTGATTTACGGTTCCACAAAAACAAATTTAGCTAAATATCATTAATTTATATTCTACACCATGCCTATTGTCAAGGACAGTTCAAGGATCAAATATTTAAGGCTTGTGAGGGGCAAACAGGGAGGTTATGATACTGGGTGTCTCACGGCTCCACCCATTCTCAACTGCAGTTGCTCCACTCTTTACACCAAAGTCTGACAATACCCATGCTCCACTGCCAGATGGCCTGCCCTGATAAAGGTGGAGACACTCGGTTGACAAGTCAAAGGAGAATATGAGAAGAGGCACAGGTAGACCTGAGAAAGAGAGAGACTCTCCATGGGAGTTAAACCGTGGATCAATTATCAAATGATAAGAACAGCTAAGCTGAAATTGTGTCTTTCGTTTAGGTTGTTTGCCACTAAATAGACCTAGACGGTCACCGGTGGTGCATTTCAGCTATTTTAGAGAAGACCGACATGACACATCAAGTGCCTAAGGTGGGTGGAAAATGCAGTGGCAGGCTTCAGCTGACACAACAGCGTGTGACGGAGATGGAAGTGATCCCGCCAGGGAAGAACGGTATGGTGTTAATGATGGAGCAAAAGCAGGGAGCCAATCTGCCCAGACACACAGCATTCACACCAGCTAATCACACCTCTCAGTTACAGTAGCACAGCAGTGAAGCCACAGGCTAGCCTGGGGCGCTCATTTATATTGCGCTTACATCAACACACTTCCGTCATCCAATTACGGTCAAGGACATTTTTCCTTTAAAGACAAACTAACTTATGATCGGATGATGAAACTCTTCCCAAAGGAAGCTCTGGGTTGGCCGCTAAACATCAGTCTGCTGTAAGACCTGTAGTGAGTCAAAGCCTGCCATTCCCATCTCTTTCCAATGTAATTCAAGTAGTAACAATTAAGTTGAGAGACAAAATAAACCCCTAAGCTATGCAATTAGGGCACAGCACAAGTCTCGAAGCAATTTCAGTCTACAGCAGTCTCCATTTAAACTGAAATCTAATAGGATACTCAGGAAAAAAATAGAGGATAAAAAGGGTAGCGCATTAGCTGACACTTCAAGGGAAGGATTAACATTTTACACAATGTGGCTTGACTCAGCCCTAGTGTAACATTTCCATCTAAGACTTTAACCTGATTCGTGTTCAACAGTCTGGAAAAGAAACAGTCTTGTCATATGTGCATATCCCAGTATCAGTTTGCACTTTCATTTCAATTCAGAATTAGTTACAAAAGCACAATATGTAAACATTGAGAGGAACAAAAATAAAATCAACCTCTATACATTATACAAGCTGTTAGCTTAGATGGAACAGCCAAATATTTCGGTATCATGGCACCCCTTTAATGTCCTCATGAGTTAGTACTTCAAATCTCAAGTAGGCCTACACTACAAACAAATGGCATTCACTGAGAATTTCTCCTCAGCTTTTTAAACGACAGACAGTTTCTAACCAAAAAGAAAAAAGCAAATTAAATGTTACATGGAACATATTTTCCTTATATATCATACAGACCAGATAGGAATGGTAAAATAGTGCTGATCTTACAAACAAAAGCTGTTATGGCTGTTTTCTGCAAAGAAAAAAATGAAATAACAAATAAATTAAATAAATGCCTACAAATTTTCCAAACCTACTTGAGATATATAAACTACTAAAATTAAAATAATGAAAGGAATCAAAGTGGCACATGGGGGGGGGTCAGATTTGTGGTAGCAACATAAATCATAGTACAGGAAACATTCAGTAGATCACTTTCAAGACTGAAGGGGACAAAAACAGGGAGGGGAGGATTTTTCCTTGCGTTCTGACTAACACTGACTAGCGTGAATTGGCCACAGCTCATCTGTACCCTGGGTGGTGGATGTGCACATTTCTACTATCACCTGAATCTGAGGACCTGTTGACTGGGGCTCGGTGCATCTTTGCCATTGTGCCAGGATTCTGCGCTCGGAAGCAGGGTGCCTGGAAGTCACCACCCATGTACTCCATGTTCTGCATCAGGTTCGTCTGACTTGAAATAGCAGCCCCAGTCCTGTACTGTGCTCCAGGGGTGCAGTCTAAGGAGGCCCCTGAGAGGCCACCGTGAAATGACCCCACCAGGTCTTGAGACCCTGAGCTGTCACTGTTTGGTGTGGGAAGGATGTTGCTCCAGGGAGGCTGCATGTAGTGGCCATTACTGTAACTCACAGGCATCCCGTTAACCGGAGGAGATGGAGTTGGTTTATCAGTAGGGGGCTTCAAGTTGAATGGCTGTGCCATGCACACCTCCTGCGGGTAGCCCATGTTCTTTGTGAGGAACCCCGGTCCCATTAGGGCTTCTCGAGGGAGATTCTTACCCTGGTGAGCTGCTCCTTCTGGAAGGTGCTGAAGATGTCCCAACTGGTGTTGGCCCCAAGGGCCCTGCTGACGTTGTTGCTGGGGTAACTGTGGCTGGGACTGCTGCTGCTGCTTCATCTCATTGTGGTAAAGGGGCATCCTGTTCATAGCAGCAATGTCAGGCAGTGGCAGAGCAGAGGCAGGACCGCCTTTGTCCGAATTACCGAGAATGCAAGAAGATGGAGGACCCACAGTAGCATGGGGGCACACTCGAGAGCTCGCGTTGATTAGCTGGTTGCGGCTAATGGGACTGGGGTTGGCAATCTGTCCTTCACACACAGAGGTAGAGCCCATGCCAGCCCGAGCCTGGCAGAACTGGTTAATCTGATTGACGATGCTGCTCAAGTCGCTGGGCCGGTTCTGGTGCAGGCTGGCAGCCATAGACAGCGGGATGGTTGAGGTAGACACAGTCACATTGGGAGGAGCATCGGCATCAGGCAGCTTGCGGGGCATCTGTAAGCCTGCCAAGGGTGGCTGCAAGACCCCAGATGCTGGAGGGCCGGCACAAGAGGCCTGTGGAATGGGTTGGGATTGAGAAAAGCCCTGGGAGTGCTGAAGGTTTACCGACTGTGCCATATCAGGCAGATGCCGTAGTCCTTGTGGACCGGACAACTGCTGCTGCTGCATGAGAGTCTGTTGGTGGTTTAGGGTGTGGTGTGGTACTGGCGGTTGGTGAGCCTGGCTCTGATGTAAAGCCTCCTGATGGGCCAGGCTCTGCTGTGGTTGTAAACTGCTCTTCTGCTGCAGGGATTGTGGATGGGCCTGCAAGGCCTGAGAGTGACTGAGACTCTTCTGACCTAACGGAGTCTGAAGATGTGGAACAGTGTGAGGAACATTTAAAGTGCTGGGATTGGCGTAAAGCCCACTGTGCGGGTTCATGATGAGCTTGGGGATAAAACGGGCTCGGCCGCCTTCAATGTCCTTGAGGATCCCTTTGACAGGAACTTTGACTATGGCCAAGAGGCCCGTCCGGGTGTTGACCTGAGGTGGGTAGGGGCTGTAGCGCTGACTGGAGGTGTCGAGACCGTTGACAGTGCGGCGAATGTGTTTCCTCTGAGGTACTTTTACACTATTGGGGAAGATTTTTATAGTCAGTGGGTTATTGGCAACTTTCTTAGCATAGGCATCCAATTCTGCTGGAGTGGGATAGTGTGCTGATCTCATCCTCTGTGTAGTGTCCCCTGTGAGAAAGAGAAGGCCAAACATGAAGAGTAATACAAAAAAAACGTGGCATTCATATGATAGCATATTACTGCTTGTCAGGGCTCTTGCAGAGTCAGAGCATCTGTTTCATTAACAAAAGGATATCTAGGTCAAAAATACAAGCAGTTTAATCAGAACCAAGCTTATTCCAGTTAACTCCATTCTGCTTACATTTCTGAAGTCCAGTGTTCATCTGCGTGTGCGAGAGAAGCTGGAGCGAGGGGTTTGATACCGGCAGACAGGCCAGCATGTCACAATGAGACTAATGCAACATTGGACTCTTACTCCTCATCACACTGCAAAGGAAAGAATCACGTCAGGAACAAAAATGGATTCACATCATTCGTCTCCTAAAATACATGAAGTAAAAAAAGAAACATTGGCTATTTCCTCCTCCGAGGGCATCATTAAAGAGATCCAATTTTACGTGTAGATGTAGGTTTAATTGAACACACTGTGCAACGGGACTTAATGAGTGTAATAAATTATTACAGAGGAAATTTCTAGTTTAATTAGTGGTGCTATGGCGCAACACAGCAGCAGAAGCAATAATCAAAACGTCTTAGATTAGAAGACTTGCAGAGTGAAAATCAGCACACCATGAATATCCCAACAACCTAAGTAAGTAATATTGAGTAGAGCGTGCTGCTAGTCAACAAATGACATGATTTACAGCTGGCCACGAGAAAACCGGCAATCGCAGAAGTGTAGAAAGGCCCTACCCTTGCTAATTCACCTGAACATCCATCAAACTCTGAAGCTATAGATCTTTGTAATTGCCTCATTGTAGCCATTTATTTAAATATCATCCATTCAAGCATGACCTTTTTAAATAGCTCTCTGAAACAGCTGGTGTCAGGGCCCACGGTGCACACCCTGCAGTTTGAGTGTCAGGAGTGCGATGCAAACGCATTCTCCCGTTTGCCTGGCAGGTGCCCAGGGGCACGGCAGGGGATGCGGCAACACGACCACAGGCCACATGCTCCCAGCTGACTCCTCCAATCGGAGATGTGCAGGTGTCAAAAAGTGCAGTCGAGACAGAGCCTGACATGTTCTGAGCACCCAACCCCTAGCTATTTTCATCTGAGAGCTGCTTTTAATGTCACTCAGAATGAGGTGTTATCAGCTGAAACGGAGACTCACAATGCCTAAAACATCTTGAATCACTGAAAGACCAGAGTTGACCAATGTATGTCCTGTTATATCTTAGCCCGTGGGATTGGGGGAGTTGTTTATTTAGCTGGTGCTCTCAAAAAAACCTTTGAACGGAGTTCAAAATCTAAACAAACTCACAGTTCACAGCTTATACAAGCAAAAACTGTACAGCCAAGCACTTTACTTAAGCTGACACGAATTTACAGTCTTAATTAAAAACAACAGGAGCTTTGGAACAGCTGAGCTACACTGTAAAACACCTAACACGATGTGCCAAAACATAAAGATGAAGAACTTAAAAGTTTATAGCACAATTCGTGAATGCTATAACCTCAACCCTATTATAAATATGCTAGCCAGCAAACTTTACTTAGCTACAAGCTACACACATCACAACCATCTCAGATCAACACAGACACATTTACATGATTTAGGGTCACTGTAGCACACATCAACCTTGTACATAAGATGTATCCTGTTGATCGAACGCCCAACTAACTAGCAACCCACCGAAAGGGCGATCAGAGAGAGATTTGAGCCTGTCCTGGCACCTCTGCCTCTATACTTGCTACTGCCACTAGCATATAGCCTGTGTCTTCTTTGTGCGAGCCACTGCCCGGCTTTCATCTCACAGCTTCTTAAAAACCGCATTCAAATGGTCAAACGGGAGATGTCGAAAGCGAAACTTACTCTCTGGCTTCGGGATGAGACGTGCGATTGTTTAAAAGAGCATTTTTGCTAGGTTATTCGGCACCTGTGTTCTGCTTATGTCGATAAAGCGCTTGTCTAGTCACTGCTGCCCAGTGCCCACTGCTGCAGCCTATATCCGCGCATGCGCAGTTCGCTTTCCCCGCATGTCTTCCTCGCTGAGCTCAAGGAATCGCGAGGGGATCTTTGGCTCAACGCGCCATCTGCTGAGTGGGAATTACACCGCCTCCTGGTTCTTCTGACTACTTCATTTTTTTGTGGAAAACAGTGATATGTTTACTGTTTATCAGCTGATTAAAAATGTGAGACTTTTATAATGTTGCAAAATATATAAAAATGCTGTTAAATTGAACATTCTATTCATCATAGACAAGGCAAGTTTATTTATATGGCCTAGCACATTGGTTCTCAAACTTTTTTCACCAAGTACCACCTCAGAAAAAAATTGTCTCGCCAAGTACCACCATAATGACCGGTATTGAAATACAGTAGCGTAGTAGGCCTAATTAAGCAGCGACAGCACTGCACAGTTAAAAAAAAGAAAAATCAATTCCTTTTATTAAGAATATGTATTATTGTCAGCCACTTTACACATTATAAATAGTTTGAACATTAACTGTGCTTGCAGAGTAAAAAAATAACTTTACCATTTAAATTAAAATGTGCTTTTAAAAGTAATTTAAAAATGCCACTGTTCTTAAATAATAAAAAGAAAACTGCTGTACTTGTAAAGTATTAATGTATAGTAGCCTATTCATCAAAACCTGGAAATGTTGCTTGGACCTGATGAATATAGGTTATATGTCATCTACGTATATACATACATTTTTTATACCTTTTGAGATATATATTGCATGTACATATAACATAACTTTGATATCTAAACGTTAACTTGTATTTTGATATGATTCAGAATTACATATATTTAAATTAGAAATTAGATCTGCTTACTGCTGGTCATTTACAGTAGGCCTGTGTGTGTCAGAAAAGCCAGTGATTAATGCATAAATTCCATAGTCTGTTGATATTCTTGATTCTGATTGGCTGGAGGGTGTGCAACGCACAGGTAGTTCCAGTCAGTTTTGATTACAGTTCGAAATGAATGCGCTTCTCCCAAACGTTTATAGTTACTATAGCAACTCGCATGTGAAACCGATGAGGACTGTTAATGGCGGACGGGAGATCCGCAAAACTAGAAAAATACTCATCTGACTGAGAATGTCTTAATTGTCCACCCATGATCGGACTGATGAAATCGTATATTAATATTAGCATGTATAAACAGCACTGACACATGCTCTCTATCTCTCTGTCTGCCTGCGCGTCGTGCATTAACGCACGGCAAGCTGTTGATTATCCCTTACATACACATATACAGTGCTTGACCAAATCATACGTGCAGTATTCCCAAGTTAGTAACTGAAATCCCAACACAACAGGACTGGTCTGCTGAAGGGCTTCTCTAGCGCGTCTCTCCCTCCGCACAACCCTCCGCCAGCCCACGCGCCTCTTTTTCTTCCTCCGCGCCAAGCAGACTGATTTTTTTAACGTTTGATGACGCGATGCACTAAAGTAAACATTCTAAGCACTCCGGTGTACTCGTACGGTTCAGGGAACAGCCAATGCTGTCTGATCACGGTGTTATCGGACGCGTCAAAGGGTTTAAGAAGTGTGTTCATTTTATTATTTTATTAATCAGAGATTCTTCCGCGTACCACTGGAAGAAGTCCCGCGTACCACTAGTGGTACGCGTACCACAGTTTGAGAACCACTGGCCTAGCACATTTCATACACAATGGTAATTCAAACTTCTTTACATAAACAGAAATAAAAAAACAAGTATGAGAAAATAAACAACAAAGAATAAAAATGATTAAAAATAGATAAAATAGGCTTCAAAAGAATGAAAAAGAAAAGAAAGACATAATAGCATGATCTGTGGGACGTAGCACAGTGCTCATTTGTTAAAGGCACAGCTAAAAGAGCAGAACTTGACTTGACACAAGTAAAATGTGTCAAGTTCTGCTCTTTTTTTTCACTATCAAAACCATAACCACAGGATTAAATGACATTTAAAATACGTTCATAAAGAATTATTTGTAGTGTAGCATAGTGTAAATATCCATTTGACAATAGTCTAGATCAGGGTTCTCAAACTCAATTTACCCAGGGGCTTGAGTCTGAGGGAGGCTGGGCTGCATCAAGTTTTCCACAAGAAATTAATTATATTATATGAGCTCTTTCTTTCTGACAAAAGAAATCAAAGTGATGAGTACGTGGCAGGATAAAAGAAAAGTAAATGGAACTCAATGCAGCCCAATGTAGTCGTCTGCAGTCACATATCGACACCTGTCCATCGGCAATTAAGAATCCCCAGTAACCTGGACTAAGTTATTGTTATAAATTAATTATTGCTATAATTAGTTATTGTTACAAATGATACGGTCACACCATTACTTGTGAAAACAAGTTAAAAAAAATGAAAACGATTTTTTTTCCCGTGTAACAACAGCAAAGAAGATTACAGAAAAATCTAATTATTCTTATTTATTTATTTATATTATTAATTTTTAATTTGTTTATTTTTTCATCTCATGTTGTTCATTCATTCATTCATTTTCTTTTCGGCTTAGTCCCTTAATTAATCCAGGGTCGCCACATAGGAACGAACCGCCAACTTATCCAGCATTTGTTTCACGCAGCAACCCATCTCAGGGAACACACATTCACACTCATACACTACGGACAATTTGAGCCAACCCAATTCACCTACACCACGTCTTTGGACTTGTGGGGGAAACCGGAGCACCCGGAGGAAACCCACGCAACCACGTGGAGAACATGCAAACTCCACACAGAAATGCCAACTGACCCAGCCGAGGCTCGAACCAGCGACCTTCTTGCTGTGAGGCGGACGTGCTACTCACTACGCCACCATGGCACCCCATCTCATTTTGTGTTAAAAAAAAATAAAAGAAAGAGATTTGAGAACATTGGAATTGTTTAACACAAAATAATAAGAAAAACAAATAAAAAATTATTAAGAAAATAAATCAGTAATAAATATTAATATTAATAATAATAATAATAATAATAATAATAATAATAATAATAATAATAATAATAATAATAATAATAATAATGATGATGATAATATATAGTATATATCAAACTCACGGGCCGCACTGACATTAAACTTTCAAATTAAGGTGGGGGCCACAAACTATCATCCTTATTAAAACTTATTTTGTTTTTGTTTTAAAAAAAATTGCACATCAGCATTATAAATGGCGCAGTGGGTAGCACAATCGCCTCACAGCAAGAAGGTCGCTGGTTCGAGCCTCGGCTGGGTCAGTTGGCATTTCTGTGTGGAGTTTGCATGTTCACCCCGTGGTTGCGTGGGTTTCCTCTAGGTGCTCCGGTTTTTCCCACAAGTCCAAAGACATGCGCTATATGTGAATTGGATAAGCTAAATTGGCCCTAGTGTATGTGTGTGAATTAGAATGTATGGGTGTTTCCCAGTGATGGGTTGCAGCTGAAAGGGCATCTGCTGTGTAAAACACATGCTAGATAAGTTGGCGGTTCATTCTGCTGTGGCGACCCCAGATTAATAAAGGGACTAAGCCGACAAGTAAATGAATGAATGAATGATACTGTCACACTGACAACTGGATTAATGACACTTGAAATTCAGCTTTGAATAACAAACTTATTTTTCTGTATTTTGTATTCATATAATTTATTATATACATTTATTATATTATTTATTTAATGATTTATTAAATTATATTATATTAAATTATATGAATATATAATTTATTATATTTTCACATAGAAAAAATTCATATATTCATTAATTTTCCTTCAGCTTAGTCCCTTTAGTGTTCAAAGGTTGCCACAGCGGGATGAACCCCCAACTTATCCAGCATACTGTATGTTTTACACAAAGGATGCCCCATGTCCAGTTGCAACGCAGTTTTCACTTCTTGACCATTGTACATGTGTTTTTAATTACAAACTTTTGAAATTTTCTATTCTATTCTATTCTATTCTATTCTATTCTAAATCAATGAAACACAAGGTATATTTTACCCCCTTTTTACTGTAAAGTGTCTCTTAATACAATATTTTTTCTTACAATATATTAAATACTTTAAAACAAATATGCATTAATGTAAATCTACGTAGGCTAAAACGTGTCAACAGTATAATTGTCACGCTTTCATTTTATTTATCAATATCATATTTTCCCCTTCTTCTCTTTAACAACAAGTAAATAAAAAACATAATATGTTGGAAAATTCAATAAATGTCTCGTTCAGGATATTAAAATTCAAAACGAACGTGAACATGAAACCACACGAGCAAAGCACTGAATATATCCATAAATCACGTATTCCATTAGCGTGAATACAGTCAGCATTTACAGTAATCATGACAACACAGATCCCGTGACTCGAAACCTTGCAAGCTGCCTACCTAGCCAGCATTTCGACCATCACAGGCGCATTGGAACGCTCAAATGTGCTGTCTATGTAGGGAACTTACTCGGGTTTACGACACAGCCATACAGTATCACGTACCTTCTTCCTTCCAGTGGTGGGCAGGGTCGCTTGTGTTGACAAACATTTATTCTCTTAGCAGGGCGGGGATCTATTCATTTTACGAATCAAAAAGCTGTTAAATAAACGCTGCACTAAATATATAGGAATAAACACGAAAGGATTGCTGATTGGTGTTAAATACAAGAATGGGTTGCTGCTTGACTGTTGGACCAAATGAAGCGCTCGTTGTGTCAGGTATCGTTATATGGTCTTTACTATAGCACGTCATGTTGGTACACTGATTATTTTTATGCGATTCTTGCATTATTTTGTTTATGAATTCTATATTTTTGAGTGTTTGAATTAGCATGTGACGTTATTGTGAATTTTGTGGCAACGTTAAAACGCCTCATCCAGTCGTGTATTAGCTATAGCTACAGCTAACGTTACTACGTAAGCTCAGCTCTTCCGCATTGACACGAGATTCATTCATTCATAACTGTGTAAATCATTGTAGTCGTTTTTAACGTAAGTTACCACATGTGATGTTAATTTAAATGTAAACCTACTTTATTATATAATTCAGTGTTTATACTTTGCTCGGTTGCTATTTGCGTCCCGTCACTATGTAATAGTGATTTATTATGAACTTAACTGACGTTTATTCACATTTCTGTGATCTATACTCGGTTCTTGTTGTACATAATAGCGATTACATTATGTCTGCTTGATTCTTTAGAAATACTGATTTGAGAAGTGACAAAATTGTTTTATTTATATTTGCCATGAAAATACCACATACAGAAAATATTGTGCTACAATAACGTTATCAAATTGTAATATCACAGTATTTACTTGACGCTTACAATTCTACCATGGTACTGTACACGTCCAGGATCAAGGCCACTATATATAGTGGCAACTATAATTTTTTGTATAAAGCTATTGTATCTCTTTAATCTACAAATCCTCAAGTATGATTAATGATCATACAAGTGCGAGAATCACGTCCTAAAATTAAAATGAAATTATAAAAATACATACCATAATATATAGAAAATATGTACTATATATATACTATATATGTACTAATATGTACTATATACTATATATATATAAGAAAGGTTTATTAGTTAATGCATTTACTTACATGAGGTAATCACGAACAACACTTGTACAGCAATTAATAATCATAATTGAACATTTACTAATGCATTATTAACATCCAAGTCCATGCTTGTTAACATTAGTTAATGCACCGTGAGTTAACATGAACTTACGATGAGCAACATGTATTTTCATACGTTAACTAACATGAACAAATACTGTAGTAAATGTATTGTTCTGTTTGTTCATTTTAGTAAATACATTAATTAAAATAACTAATGAACCTTATTGTAAAGTGTGACCTGTATTTGTATATGTGCATGCATTAGGGCTGCACAATATATTGTTTCAGCATTGATATCGCAGTGTGCACATCCACGGTAGTCACATCGCAAGATATGCAATGTTAAGTCTAAATTACTGTATAGATGACCTGGAGCTACAAAACACAACTTGTAGTCAAGTCACTGCTAAGTTTAACCATAATAGAGTGAAAGTTTATCATTAGCATGTGTTTTTAAGGCCTGTGACTGAGCATTTCAAGATAGTGTAAAATATTTGGGTCCAAAAATGATGTTTGGAGGTATAACAAAGATTACTTGTAGTTACACGATTTATCAGAGAAAAAAATCTTACTTAGAAGTTTTTGTCTTGTTTCTAGTCCAAATATCTACATTTCAGAGTGAAAATAAGATTATTTACTCACGCCATTGGCGTGGCAGACAATTTTACTTGTTTTCTTTTTTCTGAAGGTGAAAACAAAATCATATTTTTACTTACCGATATTTAGACTAGAAATAAGACAAAGCAAAGTAAGAAAAGCATTTAATTTTGCATTGTGATTTTTTTCGATTTCTGTACTTGAAAACTGTTAGTCTCCCCAGAAAACTGCCAAATAGAGCTATTTAAGCATCTTGTGAAACTGTATTCATATCACAATATGTATCATAGAAAAATAAAATATTGCAATGTTAGATTTTTCCAATATCGTGCAGCTCTAGCATGCATGCATACATTATTTGAAAATGTCATAATGTACTCATAGATTAATTATGCATTTAAATCACTTTTAAAAATTATTCTATTTAGTTTTTTATGCCACAAATCCCCCAAATATGAT